>RYYW01000089.1:0-211259 GCA_013621005.1 Aeschynomene evenia | reverse complement strand
AACAAGGTAAGCCATAAGTATAAAATTTTACTTAAGGTTTTGCTAATATGTGCGCTAAGTGTCTCAGAAAGCTATAAATTATTGCAATGCCATGAGCAAAGACCAAGACAAAACATCAAGTAGCCTTGAAATCAATTCATAAAATCATAGCGCCAAAGATATATCAGAAAGGATGTCTCAGAAGCGCTGAAGGTGAAACATGTTTCTGAGGAAAGAACACTGTCGCCTCAGAAAGGTCTCAGAAGACCTTGCGACCAGTAGTTCTCAGAAGGGTCTTCCCTCAGAAGGTTTGCCTCAGAAGTCCGTACAACTCTTAGAAGGTTGGACTCAGAAGCAACCAAGTGTCTGAACTCAAGGAAGCACAAAAAAGTCTCAGAAAAGCTCGCTACAACTAGCCAAGGAAGTGGGAACACGCGCACTGTGCAGTTCTGAAAAGTTCCTCATTTTGCGCTGACTGTAGCAGGGCCGTTCTGAAAAGGACACAGCCACATAAGCAAAGTGAAAGCTTCTAATTTCGCGGCTCTTTGATGCCTATATATATGAGTTCAATTCCAGAGCAATGTGACGAAACTCTTGCGCTAAAAATCTTGATTAAACGTGCCAAAACTCTGTTGAATTGAAAATCATTTTGCGAAAACTTAGAACTTTCTCAGAAAGACAATTTTTACGAAATTGTTTCTCTAACTTTGCAAAATCTTCTAGTTCTGAATTGGTGTAAATTCTTACATTTGTAAGTTAATTCTAGAAGTCTACTAAGTGTAAACTAGGTTTGTAACTTAGTCTTGGTAGTTATTTTCGATCAAATCAAACCTTCAAAAAACGCTAAGTCCTTCTTTGTGTGAAGGCAAGTTTAAGTCCTCTGGTGTTTGAGGCAAAGTTCAAAGTCCTTAATTGATTAAGGCAAGGAAGTCCTCTGTTGTGAGGCAAGGAAGTCCTTAAGTGTTTAAGGCAAGGAAGTCCTCTAGTGTGAGGCAAGGAAATCCACTTCGGGTGTGAAGTGGTGGAAGCCCTTTACTTGGTAAAGGCAGTGTTGTCTGAGAAGGCACATTAAGAAGAATATCTAAGAACTCTCAACTGAAGGTTGAGGACTGGAGTAGGTTGGTTATAACCAAACCAGTATAAAATTCTTTGTGTTAAGCTTTTCTCCCTTGCTTTTTACTTGCATAAATTTTGAGAAAAACTCTATCACGATTCTAATTGAGAGGTATCGTGAAAACCTTATTGATCAAAATCAGAAAGCCTTTAAGAAACTCAAACCTTAAGTCTTTTTCTTAAAATCTCTCAGAAAGGAACTTTCTCAGAAAGAATAAGTTCTCAGAAACTTAATCTTCTCAGAAAGCATTTTCCGTTGCAAACTCTTAATCATACCTTCTGAGTAAAAACAGCTTTCTAAGTAAAAGTTTTAACAAGCAATTTTTAAAACTTGCACGATTCAACCCCCCCTTCTCGTGCCCACATACACTTTCAATAATTGGCCCAAAACATACATATAGTTACACGCATCCAAGGAAATATATATAAGCGTAAAATCCAAGATATGTATTACAATATTTAAATACTAGAATTTCTAAGAGAACTATAAGCTTGTACAGACGCTTATACTTCCCTTATAATGCCTTCTAAGTAAAATATGGTACATAGCATAACATAATATCATATACGGAAATATCTAAATTTCTAATGTCCTAAACTCTTTGGATGTCCAAGCCTCGATCCTCTTGCAAAACCGGGTCCATTCACCTAGCGGGATACCTGTATCTAAAACAAAAGGTGGTGGAATTGGGGTGAGCTCCACGGACTCAATAGGGGGATCACTCCGGTTTATTATGAAATAAGTGAGACATGCATAATTCATATTAATGATATTTTCACAAGTACATATTTAGTTCCGGAGTGTCTTACCTATATGCTTCTGGTTAATTATATAAATGCTATGCAACAATAAATAATCATCCTTGTGCTGACATTGGTTACTTAAATATATGTTCATTAGCGGGTAACGGTTGCACAGTCGGCACTATGCATACGGTTGCACGTTTAAATGTAATTAATCATATAAAAGTTGCACAATCAACATCATGCATACGATTATATGTGTCATGTGTTATATCTTTCTCAAATCATTGGCACTACCCTCTCTCTTTCTACCTCCGCATACACCTGGCCCTAGGCTATGAGCTCATACCTATCTAGTTTTCTACTAAATCTCTGTGGGGAAGGGTTTTTATTCACTTTCTTACAAGTCGGTATTGGGGACCGAGGGTGCCAACCTCCCTTGCCAATCCCGTTTGTAACAGAAAGCTACTCATAAATCTCATTTTCTAATTCACATGACCTTTCACAGCATCTTAAATATATCAGCATGCATATTACACATAATATACTCATCATATCACATATGTCACATACATGTAATCATAAAATCATGGATGATCTCATATATCATCTTTTCCTCAACTCCACCATGTTAAATAATCAAAATATATTTCTGAAATACTTATATACATATATTTATCATACTGTACTATTTTCAAAGATCACTTATAGAGTCAAAATCATTAAAATATAAAAAATATCGGAAAACACAATTCTGCAGAGTTTCTGCGATCTGGTCGCTAGCGCGTCTCTTAAGGCCGCTAGCGCCCAAGGCGGTCCGAAGTACCCGCTAGCGCCTGTAACATGGCCGCTAACGCGTACCTCGATCCTGCACTCATCTCAGCTTCAGAACATAATTCATTTTTATACAAATAATGACATATAATCGAACCTGATGCATGAAAACACTTTTAATACATAACTTAACATAAATCTAACCCCTACCTCTTGTAGTTTCTCTCTATCTATGCTAGAAATCACTCTTTGTTCTTGAATTCCTTGCTTAATACTTCACCCAAGCTTTCTTAATGATGATGATGATCTACCTATGATTTCTGATGATCTTTGTTCGGTTGGAAAGGTAGGGATTGATGTAGGGATCCTAGGTGTGAGTTTAGTTTCTGATTTGGGTAAGTTTTAGTGGAGTTTATGAAGGTATGAGTGTTTAGTAGCTATGAAAATTGTATGGTGTAAGCTTGGAAGATTGGAAGTGTTTAAGATGTGTTTTTTGTGTAAAATGAGGTTGCTGAAAGTGTATGTGTGCACGAGAAGGGGGGTTGAATCGTGCAAGTTTTAAAAAATTACTTCTTAAAACCTTTACTTAGAAAGCTTTACTCAGAAGGTAGAATTAAGAGTTTGCAGCGGAAATAGCTTTCTGAGAAGATTAAGATTTCTGATAACTCAGTCTTTCTGAGAAAGTTCCTATCTGAGCAGTCTTAAGAAAACGACTTTAAGTTATACTCTTTTAAACGCTTTCTGATTTTAATCAGTAATGTTTTCACGAGACTTCTTAATTAAAATCGTGGTTAAGTTTTTCTCAAAGCTTTATGCAATTAAAGAGTAAGGAAGAAAAGCTTAACACAACGAGTTTTATACTGGTTCGGGTTTAACCAACCTACTCCAGTCCTCAACCGTCAGTTGAGAGTTCTTAGATATTCTTCTTAATGTGCCTTCTCAGACAACACTGCCTTTACCAAGTAAAGGACTTCCACCACTTCACAACCCGAAGTGGATTTCCTTGCCTCACACTAGAGGACTTCCTTGCCTCCAACACTAGAGGACTTCTTTGAAAGTGTATGTGTGCACGAGAAGGGGGGGTTGAATCGTGCAAGTTTTAAAAATTGCTTGTTAAAACTTTACTTAGAAAGCTGTTTTTACTCAGAAGGTATGATTAAGAGTTTGCAGCGGAAAATGCTTTCTGAGAAGATTAAGTTTCTGAGAACTTATTCTTTCTGAGAAAGTTCCTTTCTGAGAGATTTTAAGAAAAAGACTTAAGGTTTGAGTTTCTTAAAAGCTTTCTGATTTTGATCAATAAGGTTTTCACGATACCTCTCAATTAGAATCGTGATAGAGTTTTTAGTGCAAGAGTTTCGTCACATTGCTCTGGAATTGAACTCATATATATAGGCATCAAAGAGCCGCGAAATTAGAAGCTTTCACTTTGCTTATGTGGCTGTGTCCTTTTCAGAACGGCTCCCTGCTACAGTCAGTGCAAAATGGAACTTTTCAGATCTGCACAGTGCGCGTGTTCCCACTTCCTTGGCTAGTTGTAGCGAGCTTTCTGAGACTGTTTGCACTCCCTTGAGTCCAGAATTGGTTGCTTCTGAGTCCAACCTTCTAAGAGTTGTACGGACTTCTGAGCCTAACCTTCTGAGGGAAGACCCTTCTGAGAACTACTAGTCGCGAGGTCTTCTGAAACCCTTCTGAGGCGACAGTGTTCTTTCCTCAGAAACATGTTTTCACCTTCTGCGCTTCTGAGATATCCTTCTGATATCTTGCTATGATTTTATCAATTGATCTCGAGGCTACTTGATGTTTTGTCTTTTTGCTCATGGCATTGCAATAATTTAAAGCTTTCTGAGACTCTTAGCGCACATGTTAGGAAAACCTTAAGTAAAATTTTATACTTATGGCTTACCTTGTTATCATTAAAACTTTCATAACTCTAAGAGAATTATGCTTAATTCTCTCATAAGGGTTCTGGAGCTTACAATCTCCCCCTTTTTGATGATAACAACTTAAGTCTTAAGATAATAATTTTGCTTAAGTTCAGAAGTGTTTCTGAGTAAGTTCATAACTTATTCAGAATGCACTTTTGCTTTCTTAGAAACTAACTTAGCTTTCTGATAGAAGACTTAGTTAATTTCTTAGAAGGCTGTGATAATCAACAGTTCAAGTATGCAATGTATGATCACTGTTTGAGATTATCAATAACATAGCATGTATTTCATGATAAATGTATGTATGGAATTCAGAAATACCAAGCTAAGTAAATCAAGAGATGCCAAAAATTAAATAATAAAGATAAGCATAAAATAGGTAAAACATGAGATGCCAAAATAATGATTTTCATTTATTGTTTTGTAACAATACAAAATATTTGGCTCCCCTAAGTTGTTGCTCCCCCTAAGTTCTAGCCTAGTGTTTACGATAGCCAGTGTACAAAAATTTTATCATTTATCTACTCCCCCTTTGTTACATCAAAAAGGGTGGCTAAGACATAAACGCCATCATTGACTTAGAACTACTGCCTTCTGGCAATGTAGCGTAGCAGCTGGCATATCTCCATGAGAATCTCGCTCTGAGTCGCATTCTGAGCGCATTCTGGAGGGAGTTCAGAGGCAGTGGAAGGCTGTTGAGAAGATGAGGGTTGAGATGAAGGAGGACGAGAGACTTCAGCCTCAAGTACTTCATCGATTATATCCCTGTTTGATATTCAGGAGGTTCTTCTTCTTGGACAACTTTAGCTTCAATAGCAGCAAGGTCAATGGAAGGCTGCCTTTGAGTGTCCTCAGAAACTGGAGCAAGGTCTAGATCAGAAGGTTGCCTAGCTGATGGTTGCTCCATAGCACCAGAAGTCTGAGCATCGTCGGAGAGGTTGAAGGTTGAGATCTGGCTATGCATGGCTTCAATGCACTTCAGCTTCTCAGTTCGACCAAAGAAAGGCCGAAATTGCACAGAGGATGGGGTGACTACCATCCTTCCCAACTGAAAGCCGGAACCGATCATTGAGTCCGTAATCGAGAAGGTGGGACCTTGTTGATCAAAGGATGTAGGAGGAACCTCTTTATATCTGGAGGAGGAACCTCTGGTTCCTTCTGAGAGTCCTTCTCAGATAGAGTTCCTTCTAAGGAACTGTGGGCAACAAATGCCTCAACTGCTGCAACTCCGGCAGCCATGGTAGCGTCAGCGCCCACCTCTGAGCTGAGCCCAGTGCTGGTGGTCCCTGGCACTACGTCATGTGTTGAGACATGAGTTTCCTCATGTTCCAAAGGGATCTCAGTAGAGAGGAGACCAACCTCAGAAGTTGGTTCAATTAAGGCTTCCTCATGCTGTATGTGGTTGCATCTGAGCAGCTTCTGGAGTCTCAGAAGGTTATCCAGTGCCTTCTGGACGTCAGCATCGTCTGAGCCAATGACTCAGCATTCACAGTGGCAACTTCAGTTGTGGTTGCCTCAGAAAGTTCCACCATAGAAACCTCAGATGGCTTCTTCTGGGGCTCTTTCTTGGAGCTTCCAGCATCTGGAGTGCGATGCTCAATGCGAAAGCTTGCCGCATCTTCTTCCTCGGAAGAGGAATCAACAACATTTCCTCCATGCCCCTGAATGTCTTTCGGGGAGACATTCCCAGAGGGAGGAGTGATGAGAAGCTTCTGCTTCTTCTTCAACAGCAGCAGCAGTAGCAGCACGGTGGTGGCAGCAGTAGCAGTAACTGCTACAATTTCTTTACCCGTCGGCTTCGGCGGGCTCTGTTTCTGAGTGATTTTTATCCCCACTCCTTTGTGAGACTTTCCCTGATATTTCAAGGAATGCAGGAGTTTAGTTTTAAATTTGGTGGGTTTAAAACCAGTAACAGAATCAGAAACAGGAATTGAAGTAGAAGAAGATTTAAGAAAGAAAGGTGGAGTTTTAGAGTAAGCTTTTACCAAACGACCACGTTCTTTTTCCCTTCTGGTGGCACGTCTGGGACTTGGAGAGTTGGAGGTGCTTTCCTTTTCTGGTCATGGGTTGCTCAGATGTTGTTTCTTCTGAGTCTTCAGCAGCCTCAACAACCGTAGGTTCCTTCTGAGGAGTCTTCTGAGCTTCCTCAGAAGCCATACTCCTTGTCACCCTTGTTGGAGAAGGATGAGTTACCTTTTGCTTCTTCTTCTTTTCTGAAGGATCAGAAACTTTTTCCTTTCCTTTCTCAGCCTTGGAGGGCTGGTTAGGACCAGCAGCTCCCTTAGAAGGCTTTGCTTCCTCCTTCTTCTTAGGTGCCCCCGTATCTGGTACCTTCTTCTTCTTGATGTTGTTGAAGGTGACCATGGAGAATTTGTGGTTGAAGACGTATTCATAGTCTTCAAGTGGGAAGGAAAAATGGTCGAGGATTCTGGTCAGAAGGCTTCCGTAAGGTAGACTTGTGAGAGCCCTCTTCGGATGAGCCTGGTGCATCATGTAGTTGACCCCTCCCAAAATCTACTCTTTCCTTCTTCAGCAGGTGGTACAGCAGGCAGGCATCCATGGTGGTAACGTCCCATGTCTCCAATCCGAGGGAGAAGGGTGTGTTGCACAACGGAGAAGATGATTCTGGCCTCTTGCGTGAGATGAGGCACCTTTACCCCTTGAGTGGTAGGCTGTTGCTACCAGTCAGAAGTGTCACGACTTCTTCTGAGTCATCTACCTCCTTGACCCATTCTGGGTCGTCGGCGATGATAGCACCACCATTCAAGGTCTTGAAGACTTTGTTGATGTCAGAGGAGGAGAAGCGGATCTGTTGGTCACCAATCTTGCTCTTGACCCCTTTGTTGGTGAACCTTTCTATTTGCGAATAGAAAGCTCTCACCACATTTGGGTAGCACACGTCCTCGGAACACACCATGGCTGGCCATCCAGGTTGCTTGAGGAAGGTGAATTGAAGTTCGTCCACCTGATTGTAGACATTGAGAGGCAATACCCTTCCCATGGCTAGATTCCGTGGGAGATAAGTCTTGTGGAATAGGGACTGCATTTCCTCATTGTCATAGAGAATATCTTCGGATATCTCATTGAGATTGTTTCTCATTAAGCCCTTGATTTCTCCAGAGACGGCCATTTGGAAGAAAGGTTTAAGTTTTGAGAAGAGATAGAGAAGAACAAGAGAGAGACAGAGAGAGAGCAGATGAAGATTGGAAAGCGAGGAGAGGTTTTGGCAGAGTTTTGGTAAGTTTTGAGCGTAAAGTGCTCAAATGAAACAATGCTATAAGTATTTATAGACATGGCTGGTAACTAGCCGTTTCCTGCCACTTATCCAAAAGTTACCGTTGGTAACTTGTTTCTCGGAAGGTACCTTTCTGAGAGAGGTGGTCCTTCTGAGAAATCCTCCTTTTGAGAGATGTTTCAGAAGATCTCCTTTCTGAGAGATGAGTCTTCTGAGAACAAATTTTCTCAGATAGAGTTTTTCTATGTTTTCCTACTTCTAGCTCAGAAGCTTAGTTCTATTGTTCGTCTCAGAGTCTAAACTAGGACTAAGGGGGGTTTCTAAGAGAGAGTTTTTAAATTTCAAAGCACTTAGAAACGTCTTAGATTGAGAAATCCTTTCAGAACATTGAAACGATCCTCGGGTAAAGGCTTTGTAAATATATCTGAGATTTGATCCTCAGTATTTACAAATTTGAGTTCAATGTCGCCTTTTTGCACATGATCCCGAATAAAATGATGTTTTATATCAATGTGCTTGGATCGAGAATGCTGAATAGGATTCTTAGCTAAGTTGATAGCACTTGTATTATCACAGAGGATAGGGATTTTGGTGTACCTTATTTGATAATCAAGTAGCTGATTCTTAATCCAAAGCATCTGAGAACAGCAGTTCGCAGCAGATACATATTCAGCTTCAGCAGTTGATAGGGCGATCGTATTTTGCTTCTTGCAAGACCAAGTGATCAAGCATTTTCCAAAGAAGCAGCAGCAGCCACTTGTGCTTTTGCGATCTATCCTATCTCCAGCGTAGTCGGCATCACAGTAACCTACAACATCAGAAGAACAACCTTTCTCGTACCAAAGACCAAGATTAGTAGTTCCACTTAAATATCGTAAAATTCGTTTAACTGCAGTTAAGTGTGATTGCTTAGGCTTAGACTGGAATCTAGCACAGATCCCAACACTGAGTTGGATATCTGGTCTGGAGGCAGTTAAGTAGAGAAGTGAGCCAATCATCCCTCGATAGTTGCTTTCTGAGACTTTCTCACCATCTTCATCCAAGTCAATTACTTGAGAGGGATGCATGGGAGTGCTCATGGGTTTGGCCTTATCCATCAGAAACTTCCTTAGAAGTTCCTTGGTATACTTCTCTTGATGAATAACTGTCCCTTCTGACTCTTGCTTGATTTGCAATCCTAGGAAGAATTTTAATTCTCCATCATGCTCATCTCGAATTCACCTTGCATAAGCTTGGAGAATTCTTTGCAAAGGCATTCATTGGTTGCGCCAAATATTATGTCATCAACATAAATCTGGACAATCAAGAAGCCAGAGTCTTCTGAGAGTGTAAAAAGAGTTGTGTCCACTTTCCCTCTTGAGAATCCGTTTTTAAGCAGGAAAGAGCTCAATCTATCGTACCAAGCTCTTGGAGCTTGTTTCAGACCATAGAGAGCCTTTGTAGGCTTGAATACATGATCCGGGAATCCATCATTCACAAAACCAGGAGGTTGTTTTACATAAACTTCCTCAGAAAGGTATCCATTCAAGAAGGCAGACTTAACGTCCATCTGATAGAGTTTGAAACCTTTATGTGCAGCAAAAGCTAGCAACATTCTGATAGCTTCCAATCTTGCGACTGGAGCAAAGTTTCATCATAGTCTATCCCTTCTTGTTGGTTGTACCCTTGAGCAACCAATCTGGCCTTGTTTCTCACGACTTGACCGTTTTCATCAAGTTTGTTTCGAAACACCCATTTAGTCCCAATGACACTCTTGCCTTTGGGTTTCTGAGTCAGTTTCCAAACTTGATTTCTCTCGAATTGGTCAAGTTCATCCTGCATGGCATCTACCCAGCTAGGATCATCTAACGCCTCTTCTATGGAATCTGGTTCAAGTTCAGAGACCATAGCAAGATTTGTATAGTTCCTTCTGGTTTCTTACGCCACTTTCTGGATTGCCCAAGACTTCATTCTGAGAGATGTTCTTCAAGTCTCTTGAACCTCTGATCCCTTTAGGAGTAGGGTTCTGAGAACGAGACACAGAAGGTTCTCTTTCTGAGTCATCAGAAGCTGTCCTTCTGAGAATCTAGGTTCCATTGTATTTGGAGAAGTAGATTCTCTAGGTTCTGGAGCTTTGATGATGTTACTAGATTTTTCTTTAGATGAAGATGATTGTTCCATGGGTTGGAAGTCAGTCTCATCATCCATAAGAATTTTCCTTTTGGCTTTCTCAGAAGAGATGTTGAGTTTCTCAAATTCATCTTCTAAGTTAGCATCTTTCTGAGACAGGTCCTTACTAAGTTCTTTGAACTTAATATGGATTGTCTCTTCAACACATTTACTCCTTTTGTTATATACTCTGTAAGCTTTAGAGGCTGAGGAGTATCCTAGGAAGTATCCATCATCGGACTTAGGATCAAACTTGGAGAGTTTGTCCTTTGTGTTGAGAATAAAACAAGAAGAACCAAATACATGGAAATAAGAAATGTTTGGTATTTTATTCTTCCATAGCTCGTAAGGTGTCTTTTTCAAATTGGTCTTAGAAAGACTCGATTCTGAATGTAGCATGAAGTATTTACTGCTTCAGCCCAGAACCTTTTGAAAGTCCACTTTCTAAGAGCATTGTTCTTGCATCTCTTGAAGGCTTCGATTCTTTCTCTCAGCTACTCCATTTTGTTGAGGAGTTCTGGGAGATGAGAATTCGTGAGCTATGCCCAGATTTTCACAAAGCTTTTCAAAAGCATGATTCTCAAATTCACCACCATGA
The DNA here is from genome assembly GCA_013621005.1 of Aeschynomene evenia. NCBI lineage: Eukaryota > Viridiplantae > Streptophyta > Magnoliopsida > Fabales > Fabaceae > Aeschynomene > Aeschynomene evenia. Next base: position 200,743 of record RYYW01000089.1, on the reverse strand, counting down.
TCTGATCTAATGGCATGAATGTGCGAATCTTTTTCAGTTGAAACTCTTTTCGCAAATGCTTTGAACTTCTCAAAAGTTCTTCCTTAGAAGCTAGAAAGAAAACCAAGTGAACTGGAGTAATCATCCACTATGACAAGACCATAGCGTTTCCAGAAAGGGAAGCGTTCTGGTTGGTCCGAAGAGATCCATGTGGAGCAGTTCCAGTGGTTTCTGAGTAGAAATACCACTTTACTGGGAAAGGAAGCCTTGGTCTGTTTCCCTTTTTCACAGAAGTCGCAGTTGCATCTTCTGATACTTAATTCTGGAAGGCCCTTTACAAGTCCTTTCTGAGAGAGTTCAGAAAGAAGTCTCATATGGGCATGACCAAGTTTCTTATGCCATAGCCATTTGTCTTCTGGATAGAGACAAGGCATCCACATTTTGATCCTTTAGATCATCCAGATGGATAACATAAATGTTACCAACACGTTTTCCTTCCAGAACGACCTTGTCATTCGTGAGATTAATCACATGACAATACTTGGCATAAAACTCAACCTTTAAGCCTTTGTCACAAAATTGACTAATGCTTAATAGATTGTGAGTTAAGCCATCGACCAAAAGTACATCTGAGATTTGGTGAGAGGAATCCTTACCAACATCTCCGATTGCAGTGACTCTTCCCTTAGCTCCATCACCGAATCGCACTGTTCTGCCCTTTTTGGGCTTGAGGCTTCTGAACCAATGCTTGCTTCCAGTCATCTGCCTCGAGCAGCCACTATCAAGGTACCACTGCTCATCGTGGTGGTGGAGCAGCGCTTGATGATGTACCTCTTCTGACTCAGATTCTGTTTCCAGAATGTAGTCAGTTCCTGCCATGAAGCACACATTAGCTTCTTCTTCCTCACTTGCTGTTTCAGAAGCTTCGTCTTCTGAATCACTCCAGGTTGCAGCCATTGCCTTCTTTTTCTTTCTGGGAATGAATTTCTTCTTCCCTTTGTTTTGTGGACACTCCGTCTTGAAGTGGCCTTTTTCTCCACATCCAAAGCATGTGGCATCTGAAGGCTTTGACTTTCCTTTCTTAGGAGTGAATTCCTTGCTTTTGTTTGGCCTCTTTCTCCAGGATTTCTTCATTTTCTTTACTAGGAGAGAGATGTCGTCTTCGTCGGATTCTGAGCCTTCATCATTGTCAGACTCAGAAGCTTCTTCAGCTTTGAAAGCTTTGGAAGACTTTCTGACTTGACTGTTCAGAGCCAATCCCTTCTGAGGTCTGGAGGAAGCAGACGGTCCTCCGAGCAACCCTTCCAGTTCGATCTCATGCGTTCTGAGCGAACCAAATAGTACATCCAAACTAGCTGGTTTAGATCTTGGCTTCCTGGATTGCTGTGACCTTAGACGCCATTTTGCAGAAAGGCTTCTGAGGATTTTTCTTACCATCTCAGCGTTTGAATAAGTCTTTCCCAAGACTTTCAGCTGATTGATGATATGGAGAAATCTTATTGACATGCTGTCAATAGTTTCCTCAGGCTGCATGCTAAAGGACTCGTATTTGTGTACGAGTATTGAGATTTTTGTTTCCTTGACTTCGTCATTACCTTCGTGCAGCATATGAAGTCTTTCCCAAATCTCTTGTGCAGTATCACATGACACAATTTTGTCATATTCTACTTTGGGTAAAGCACAGAGGAGAATATACTTGGCTTTGAAGTTGAGTTGTATTTTCTCCTTCATCTCTTGAGTCCATTTCTTCCTTAGGGACCGTCTTGTGTAGGTTCTGAGTGCTGGAGGTGCCACTCCTGGCTCAACGTCTGTTGCAACTTACAGCATCCTCTGTAATTGTCTGCAGAGGCTGATAGTCTCCATTCTCGATCCTATCCCATAAGTCCAGACTGGTGTGCTTGATGAACAGCGTCATCCTGTCACGCCAGTAGTCGAAGCTGTCTCCAAGAAACATCGGAGGTCTGTTTATTGAAGCCCCATCTGATATGAAATGCAGCTGGTGAATTCATATTTCCTTTCGTGGATCTTTTTCCTTGACACTGCTAAGTGCTCACCCCTTAAGGACCGAGCTCTGATGCCAATTGAAAGTGTATGTGTGCACGAGAAGGGGGTTGAATCGGTGCAAGTTTTGAAAATTACCTTTTAAAACTTTTACTTAGAAAGCTGTTTTTTACTCAGAAGGTGGATTTAAGAGCTTGCAGCGGAAATAGCTTTCTGAGAGGATTAAGTTTCTGAGAACTTAGTCTTTCTGAGAAAGTTCCTATCTGAGAAGTCTTAAGAAAATGACTTTGAGTTATAATCTTTTAAACGCTTTCTGATTTTAATCAGTAATGTTTTCACAAGACCTCTTAATTAAAACCATGGTTGAGTTTTTCTCAAAGCTTTATGCAATTAAAGAGTAAGAGAGAAAAGCTTAACACAAAGAGTTTTATACTGGTTCGGTTATAACCAACCTACTCCAGTCCTCAACCTTCAGTTGAGAGTTCTTAGATATTCTTCTTAATGTGCCTTCTCAGACAACACTGCCTTTACCAAGTAAAGGACTTCCACCACTTCACAACCCGAAGTGGATTTCCTTGCCTCACACTAGAGGACTTCCTTGCCTTAAATACTTAAGGACTTCCTTGCCTCACAACAGAGGACTTCCTTGCCTTAAACACTTAAGGACTTCGAACTTTGCCTCAAACACCAAAGGACTTAAACTTGCCTTCACACAAAGAAGGACTTAGCGTTTTTCGAAGGTTTGATTTGATCGAAAATAACTACCAAGACTAAGTTACAAACCTAGTTTTACACTTAGTAGACTTCTAGAATTAACTTACAAATGTAAGAATTGACACCAATTCAGAACTAGAAGATTTTGCAAAGTTAGAGAAACAATTTCGTAAAAATTGTCTTTCTGAGAAAGTTCTAAGTTTTCGCAAAATGATTTTCAATTCAACAGAGTTTTGGCACGTTTAATCAAGATTTTTAGCGCAAGAGTTTCGTCACATTGCTCTGGAATTGAACTCATATATATAGGCATCAAAGAGCCGCGAAATTAGAAGCTTTCACTTTGCTTATGTGGCTGTGTCTTTTTCAGAACGGCTCCCTGCTACAGTCAGCGCAAAATGAGGAACTTTTTTCAGAACTGCACAGTGTGCGTGTTCCCACTTCCTTGGCTAGTTGTAGCGAGCTTTCTGAGACTGTTTGCACTTCCTTGAGTCCAGACACTTGGTTGCTTATGAGTCCAACCTTCTAAGAGTTGTACGGACTTCTGAGGCGAACCTTCTGAGGGAAGACCCTTCTGAGAACTACTAGTCGCAAGGTCTTCTGAGACCTTTCTGAGGCGACAGTGTTCTTTCCTCAGAAACATGTTTTCACCTTCAGCGCTTCTGAGACATCCTTTCTGATATCTTTGGCGCTATGATTTTATCAATTGATTTCAAGGCTACTTGATGTTTTGTCTTGATCTTTGCTCATGGCATTGCAATAATTTAAAGCTTTCTGAGACACTTAGCGCACATATTAGCAAAACCTTAAGTAAAATTTTATACTTATGGCTTACCTTGTTATCATTAAAACTTTCATAACTCTAAGAGAATTATGTTTAATTCTCTCAGAAGGGTTCTGGAGCTTACAGAAGTTACACGTGCTCCAAGGGCGGTTGTAGATACAGGAGTCCCTCCTACTTTACATGATGATACTGGTGAAGATGACATTATTAACATCTCTCGCCAAAACATAACAAGTCAGGGTGATCACTCGACTGAAGGTAGTGAGGAAGAAGATGAAGTTGATAGTGAGGATTTAGAAGACGAGAGTGATGACAGTCCACAACTTAATGAATAAATGGTTTTTAACAATTCAATTTGTTTTCAATTAACAGCAATTCATTTAAGATACTTTGTCAAACACTTTAATGAATGAAAAATAACTTGTATTGTTGTGATTAGATATGGCGGATGATAGAGGCAGAGGCAGAGGAGATCGAGGGCGTAGGAAGGCAGCCGCCCAACCTCGTGGTTATCGATCGAGGGGTGTTTACTTGTATGACACCCCTCGTCGTGACCCGAGGCCAGAGACGCAGGAGGACCCCGAATTTGAGCCGGGAGTGGAGCCATTACCATCACCATCATCATCTCGTGGTGCACCATCACCCACTACTGCCTCCCCACATGACATAGGGGGCAGTAATGATTAGCCAGTCGACATTCCTTCGACTAGTTCATGCACACGCCCTCTCCCTCCATCAGACCGGATCTATTCGGTATAAGGTATGTGATTTATATTGTTATAAAAGTAAATATTTTATAATTTAGATATGTAAAGGTGATTATATTCTAAAATGGAAACTAATTCTTTATGTCAATGTAGTTTTGTGCCTTCCACCCTCGGCACACACCAGATCACGGCCAAGATACAGAAGATGTATCATAGGTCGATCAAGTATTTCTCAAAGCTGACTGAGGAGGAGAAGCGGCGGTGGTATCAGGAGTGGAAGGTAATATGAAATACTCTCTTCAATTTTCAATTTTGTAGTAAGGTATGTAATTTATTTATGTTGTGGTAATTAACAAATTAAATTTTTCTATATATTGTAGTGTCACTTCACCATCAGCCCTGCTGATGATACAGTACTGTACCGTGCCTTCTGCCATCGGGCAACTAAGAGGCTCGGTGACATGTACTTGTGGATCCAGAATGGCAAGGATGAGCAGCACAGGTGACTCTCAGACACCCACCACCATGTGCTGCATGAGTATTGGTCTTCTCCGAGTTTTAAGGCCAAGGCTAGCAGGGCCTCATTGAGGGGTGGCTCCCTTCATTGTGGTGGATCCGCTATTGTGGACTCTAATAAAAGACGGCTGATACGTAATGTTTGCAATACATTTAATTTTATGTTCTTTATATATGAATTGATTAATTAATGCTTTGTTCAATTGTTTTTAACTTACAGGAGCAGAGGCTGAAGACACCACCCACACAGGAGGAGTTGTTCAAGGAGACGCACACTAGCAAGGGCGACAAGACGGTGAGGGTAGACGAGCAGTCGCAGCGTACTCATGTAAGTGATTTTATCATAGTTGTATAAATGTATTCAATTAATATGATTATGTATTCCATTTAAAATGGTTATGTATTCTTCTCATTGTAGGCTGATTATATGCGCCGCTTGGAGGAGGTCCGCAGCCAGCAGGTAGCGGCATCACAACCCGGTGAGTCTTTCCCACCCGTCGATGAGGAGGCGGTGTGGAACGAGGTTGTGGGCGGCCCTTACAAGAGCTGTTTATACGGGCGGGGCGCGATCACGAACCCCAATGCTCGTTCTTCCGCCGCATCTACTGCATCAGCTGCAGGAGGATCAGGATCCAGCAGTGATGCCGAGGTCCGTGACCGGGTCTTCCAGATGAATTTGGAGCTACAGACCCAGGTCCAGCAGCTGCAGGCGCAACTTGCTGAGGAGCAGACCAGGCGGCAACAGCAGATTGCTGACGAGGTCAGTAGGCAGATTAGGGAGCAGATGTCCCAGTACTACGGGATGTTTGCTGCTGGAGGGTCATCATCTGCCGGTGGCATCCCTGAACCAACACCACCTTCTTAGCCAGCACCCTACCCTCCCACTCCCCTACCATATCATCATGAGCCTTATCCCCCATTCTGGTCTCCTCCACCTCCATATTATCCAGGCTATCCTTATCCCTCTTATTCTACACCGCCTACTCAGCCTGCTGCTGCCGCCCCTGCCCACATACCGCCTCCTCGACCTCCTCCTGCCCTGACTCCTCCTACTTAGCCGGATGCGTCCAAAGATGGTGGTGATGATGATGATAGGATAGACTTTGTATGATTTTTTTATAGAGTTAAACCTCAAATTGGTCCTCCACTTTGCATGCGTGAATCAAATTAGTCCTCCACTTTAGTTTTTGCTCAAAATAGTCCTCCACTTTGCAATATGTGAATCAAGTTAGTCCTCCTGACATTCTTTTTTATAACTCGTTAACTTCTGCTAATGTGGACAGTTTAATACCAACTTCACAAGTGACATGTAACCCTATAAATACATATAACTCATATTAGTCATCTATTTTACTTGTTTTGAATCAAAATAATCATCCACTCTTATTTAAAGAGAATTATTTTGATTCAAAACAAGTAAATTGGAGGACTTATAAGAGTTATGAATTTCTAGGATTACATGGTACTTGCTAAGTTAGCAATAAACAGACTATTTCAGTAGAAATTAACAGAGTTATAACATAAAAAATAAATGGAGGATCAATTCGATTCACAAAGTACAAAGTGGAGGACTATTTTGAGCAAAAATTAAAGTGGATGACTAATTTGATTCACGCATACAAAGTGGAGGACTAATTTGAGGTTTAACTCTTTTTTTATATGTTTTGTTTTGGATGTTCAGACATTATTTTTTTACTTTTATATAGTGTTTGGATTTTGTTGATTAATATTATTAATATTTTGTTATAAATATTGATTTAGTTTAATTATTATTAATTTGATTTCATTATGGTTTAATATTTTTATAAATTTAAAAAAATTAATTTTAGGGATTTAAAAAAAAGTTTATTTTTTCCTCATTATCGACAGACATATTCCGATAATAATAAATATTTACGATTTTTTATTTTATAAAAAATTAATATCGACGGATAGTATTCGCCGATAATTATTTATTAATTTTTTATTTTTTAAAAAAATCACTATCGTGGGATATATCCGTTGATACATCCCACGATAACATTGCTAATATCGACAGATACATCTCTCGATAATGTATAGACAATTCTTTCAAAGACATCCGTCGATACAAGTTTTTCGACCATCAAGAAATCGTGGGCAACTTTCTGTCGATACGTATGTCGATAGACTGACTTATCGATGGATTTATGGGTCATCCGTCGATAATACACATGTTTCTAATAGTGATATATATATATATATAATACATATTTTATTATATCCGAATGAACCTCCGGTTGAACCAGTTAAACCTCTGAACATTTCCCTCATCCAGGTCAATATCCGATCCGGTTTTCCGAACCTTAGTAATTAATGAATAAATGAATGAATAAAAGAGAGCGTTGGAACATGGCAATCTGGATGACACTCTCAGTGAAGTGAAGAGAAGAAGAATAAGAGAAATAAGAGGATAAGAAGAGAATTCTCGAGGATGATGATGAATGAGAAGATAGAAACATTGATAAATAAATAACTCATTATAGTCGTTTACAATTAATAAATAAGATATTATGGTCCCTAGAAAATGTGTCACCTCATTTCTCAATGTTAAAGACTACCTTGTCCACTGTCAAAATTGTCTGGACGACCCAATTTGGAGATTTAACATTTTAATTTATCAAATATAAATTATCAAATATAAATTGTTAACTTCTTTAAAAAAGTGCAAGCACTTCTCCACTAACCAACACTAAATTCACCCTAAATGTGGGAGCAGTCAACCCATTGGCTTAGTGGCCGAACTTTGAGCAGGAGCAAGAAGACAAAAGAGGAGGACATCATAGACAACACAATTTGGCTCTTGCTTTCTTTGGTTTTTGTTTTCGTTTATGTTATTAGTTGTAGGTTTTATTGAATATATATCCTTTTCAATTCGTGTACGTACTCGTTCTTAAATTTTTTGTTCTTTCTTTATTTACATTTTGCTTATGATCTACGTCTAATTTCGCATTGTGAAAGAATCTATAACTAAAGGGTTGATTCCTCTCCTTAATGCAATCACCTTAGCTAGGAATCATTTAGTTGTTTCTGGTGTTCTGGGCTTTGTTTAATTCTCACACAAAAGGAGTCATTATTTGACTTGACTCATGTGCAATTTTAAATACAAAATTGAGTCATTTAAAACTATTCCACACCTAATTGCTCTTGATGTAACAAGATGTCACCGAACGAACGTTTCATCATTTAAGAAAATGGTGTATGGAAAGTGTTGAGAAAATGTAAAAAATGAACACTATGTGTATAATGAAAATTGTATAATATTTATACAACAATCATATCTATTGTTGGATTGTATTAGTGAGTAAATTCATATTACAATCCAAGATGAATATGATTATTGTACAACTATTATACAATTTTTATTATACACATAGCATTCTTCTTTTAGAAATTATGAACAAAAACATCTCAAATGGACAAAATTAGGTTTAACTGAAAGCCACTATCCGGTTTCTCAACTGTCCGAGGTAAACGCATAATTATATGCATACTCGAAGGAGAAAAGGCACCTCAGAAAAAAAGAGGTTGTAAGATTCTGGTGTACAGTGTTGCATGAAAGTTTGTCCTACAGATTATACACACAAAATTTCCTTTTTCATGGTAATGTGCCTATATCAATCTTAAAATGGCTAGTGTCACTAGAAAAAATGACAAAATGAACATCTATTTTTTAATTAACTTTAAAGTTGAACACTCCAAACACCAAACCAACTTTCAAATAGTGCTACGAATAACATGAGTAAAAGTACTCTAGAATTACTGCAGAAAGGTGATACCATAGAGAACTGGAATTTATGCGACTGGTCCCTACAGAAGAAAAACAAGAAATATAGTAACTATCAATACATTTCAATTAAAATATATAATATATCAGCATGAAATCCTGAGCAAAATCTGAGAACATGTTTTTCTAAAGGAAATATCGTGGTTGCTGAAGCATTTTTTCTGTTATAACCCTTCCGTGTAAGACATGGTAACTTTTACACCACAAGGGAGGCCATCCTTCTAGGATTAGAAATCCACCATACTGGACCAATGGCTATGTACAATAGCTATTATTGATTGATGTGTATTAGCCCCTTTAATAAATTGTAAGCATAATTAGGCAGAGTTTGCAGTTATGGTCAGTTGGGGATAGGCTATTATGTGTGCTTTGAGGATGAAAATAGTTATAGAAGTTATTGATAGGTATCTTGTAATGTTTAGGACATGAGCTCTCCACCAATATAAAGAGCCATCTAGCCTTTTGTAATATTCATTCAGAAGTGATCAATAAAGATTGAAGAGTGCCGCCTCTTTGTTTGGATCCATTGGAATGAGATGGAAGTGGATGCGATTTTTTAATATCCCGTTGTTTGGATTCATTTTAAAAGGATGAGATGGGATGGAATCAATCCCGTTCATTCCATCATTTTTTCCATTTTACATCCCCCTCCAAATTGGGAGGTATTGGGTTGGATCTATTATTTTCAGCCAACTTTTTTTAAAAACATACCATTCCATTCCATTCCATTTTATTATACATCCAAACGATGGTATGAAATTTATATTTATCTCATTTCATACCATTCATGTATATTTCATTGCACTCCATCCACTCCATCTATCATTAGTTATCCAAATAAACTAGGAAGTGAAATGGATAAAAAACTGAGAGGGAGAGTGAGGAGGAGGGGGGAGAGGGGGAGGGGGGGAGAGGGGGAGGGGGGGAGGTGTTAACTGTTTTTCGTTCTTACTTTTGAAGCGGGGAAAGTAAGCCACAGTATATCGCATTTTGAGGCACAGAATTCTCTGTATTGTCAGTCTCTGGGTTAACAACCTGCACATAAACTTCTTGCCCCAGATACCAAGAGTTGAGGTTCTCTGCACGAAGGTTCCAAATGCCAGCATTGTCAAGAGATACTAAAATGGCTGTCCAAGCCCCCGGGAAGACCTGCATACAGAATAAAAAGTATGAAAGTTCTTGTAAAATCTTAGGGTCATGCAAAACGAAGGATGTGATTGAATGATAATATAAAATCTTTTATATTGTCAGTGCATTATAATTAAAGTCATGTATGTATATGGAAATAATTTTCATCCACTGACAGTGTAAAAATACTATATTGTCGACCAATAAAAAATTGTCACGTGTTCTATTTTATTATTAACTACCATGTAGATTCTAAAAAACTACCCACAACATCTTATATGTCATATTATAATTGGCTGACAGTATAAAATATATTCACTTACACTGTGTATCATAATTAATCCCTATATATATATATATCAAAATAATGGTTGCACAATAAAAAGTTGTACAACACTTTATAAAAGCAACTGCACTGTAGTAGGAGCCGTATAGAAAATCTAGTTTGGTGCGTTGGTTGAGAAACTTCTAAGAAGATAGTGAAAGAAAGTCAACTTGGCAAAAATTTTAAACAGAGAATGAAATTTTCATTGGGTTTAAGGGGGAATCTTTATTATAATTATTCTGAATTCATGGGAAGCAAAATGGATAAGTTAACATGGCCAAATTAAAAGGAAATCGTTAAATTTTCATTAAACTACCTCCTCGGGTCCGTACAATAATGGCTTGACATCATTAATATTCTTAAAATGATAACTAAAGCAACAAATTAAATCATGGAGAAGTAGCATCATCAAAATTGTCCTTTTCGTGTCCAAAAGGCCAGATTGAGGGACAAAAGTTATGTAATTTGTTATTGTTCAGACTTACTAAATAGAACTTTCTGATTAAAGGACTTATTTGATGTCAATTTTATATTAACTCTGGGGTAAAGGATTTGTTGGAGCCCCCATAGTTTGGCTCCAACATAGACCCCCCTAAAATACCTACAATTTTTTCATAAGTAAGAGTAAGTGATAAATTTTAATTTTTTGCAAAAACATCTATTATTAAAAGTATTTTGCAAACACATCCTTCTTTATTTTGCAAACACTCTCCATTTAACCCTAAACCTCACTTTCCCTTTCCCTCCCTGACCTCTCAATCCAACACCCTCACGGCTGCCCAACTCACCACTCACCCCACCCATTATTGGGCAGCCATGAGGGTGTTGGGTTGAGAGGTCAGGGACGGAAAGGGAAAGTGAGATTTAGGATTAAGTGGAGAGTGTTTGCAAAATAAAGAAGGATATATTTGCAAAATACTTTTAATAATAGATGTTTTTGCAAAAAATTAAAATGTATCACTTACCCTCGCTTATAGAAAAATTGTATGTATTTTAGGGGGATTTATGTTGGAGCCAAACTATGGGGGCTCCAACAAATCCTTCACCAAGCAACCTTACAGTTTCCTCAGCAGCATGGAATAGGAGAACTATGATGGGATCAAGTTATTGCAGTAATACCTGCGTAGTTGAGCGAGCAACTCCATCCCACTTGTTATAAGTACTTCTGCTATTTTCTGTCCATACTCCAAAATCCATACTACAGTCAAACAAGAAAATTTTAACATCACATTTCTGAAACATCTAAAATAATATTGGAGGAGGGCGAATACTAACGGAAGTTTTAAACCTAAAATCTCACCCAACAACAAAGAATGCATAGCCATCCATATGGTAAGTCTGGACTGTGGTGTCATTGTTTTGAAAGATTATTTCCATAAAACCTCTATAAGTGCCATTAATCAGAGAAGTATCAACTTTGGAAGGTCTGTTCATCAATCTTTTTGGAAAATCAAGCTTATACGCCCCTAGAATTTTAAATTGCTGTGCAAGCTTCAAGGGTGTTGAAGGTGGTAAATATGATATACCATTAAGGGTAGTTCGCCACTTTCCATTTATAAGCTCAAGAGGTCTATTAAGAATAACATATACATCTGTCACAGTAATTTCACCATATCTGAAGGATCCTTGTGGGTTTGGACGTGCAGCACCAGCAGACACATTCCACCTACAGTGTATCATCAGGGGATGAGATTTTGAACAGTCAGGATTTTATGTTCTACAAATACTCCTATAAATAACCATAAAATGTTAAGAGTGATCAAACTGGAAAAATATAAACTAAAATTGCAGCTTTCTTTTGTATTATCCATCCTAAAACACCATGCCCCAAAACATTTGCAATCATTCAGAGACTCCAGTCCAAGACAAAAAACATAAAAAATCTTCAGTCAAGCTTTTGCATTTCAGAGTTATACTTTACATATGCATCAAAAGAAAAGTTTTCAATCAATATAAGATTCTCATGTTAGACATTATGTAGTCCTAGAATAGCCTAATAAGAGAAGGTGCTACATAATAACCTTATTGATCTTGCTTGATTCATTGAGAAAGAAGGATCATCTTGATCAGAAGGACTGGGAAGTGGACCTGAAGCAGGTCCCTGAGAATTGGAGTAGTGCAAAATGGCAACTCCAGTTGCTCTAGCCCATGATGAATTAACAAACCGAGGACTAGCAACAATATAGTAGTCAGAGCTGGCATTTTGATCCATAGTAACCAAGAATGAATATGATTGACCCACATGAATATCCATGTCTGCGTAGTTTTGCTGAACTGTATATGATCCCTCAGTCTCCACAAGAAGCAGTTTGTGGTTTTGTATCCTAAAGTTCAAGCTTGTGGAGATACCGACATTGTGAACCCGTAAGCGGTATGTTTTCCCTGTTTCAGACAGAAAGATAAACGGGTTCAGAGAAAATGAGTACAGCGGAAGCAAGCAGCTTAACTCTTCAGCCACTAATCACTTGTTTTACATCTTAAAATTTTGGGTATTATATATCCTTTATATCTTTTCCTATTTCCAAATGACCTTCCAAGATAGATGTGCAGATCTATTAAAAACATTGAAGTAGCTGCAATTGTTTTATTTTCAAGGTGAAAAATAAAAGTGACATAGCTAAATATCCTACGCTTTTTTTCGCAACAAGGATCTACAAAAAATAAACAACAGTTAGCATCTTAATATTATAGAATGTTTAGCAAATTAATGAATGGCTCGATATCGAAGAGCAGCAGAATCTAAGAAAAGAATTGGGAGGATGTCGAGTGCCAACAATTATATTAGTAGCAGGATACATAGATGTTAGGATCCCATTTATTAGGAATTAATTAGTGGAGTTATTTAGTAATGAATAGACTGAATAAGGGATTACATATTTTGCTTTCAAAATAAGGGACTAGATAGCATCTTAGTCATTTGATTATCGCGTCTTAGATCTGATGAGAGAAAAGTATTGGCCTATACAGTATAGAAGCAAAGGACTTTCTCAGCCACAGCTATGTCCAAAATAATTCTTGGATATGTCTAATATGTCCAATGTTAAACTTGTTCCCTAAACGTGTGCAATGTCAATATAAATTTAATTATACGAGAAAATATATATTAACAAAAACTTAAATAATTATATGGACTTGATTATTAAATATGAAAGCTTTAGCAGCTCAATAATAACTTATACATTTGAGCCACATAATGTGAGTGTGAATCCTTTTGTAATAATTTGATTACTTGTTTGCCAATTGACAAAAACATTTATAAAATTTGAGTCATGTAAAAATTGGTACTAGTTTTCTAGAAAAAGAAAGTTCATGTAACAACTGGTATCTAAGAGAAATAAAGTGAAAAGCAATAGAACAGTAGTAGCAGCACAAGAACAGCACCAGAAATAAGAATGAGTGATTTAAGATTGCAGAATCATTCTTTAGGGAATGAAAATCAATGAGGAAGTAGCAATTATAGAGAAATGAAATAGCAGAAGAAGAAAATAAGTGGCTGTATTTCGAGAGCACAGCCTCTCTCCTAATTCCTAGTCCAGGTACTGAATTTCTGGATGATCCTCTCTCTTTTTCCTACTCTTTTATATAGACACTCTCAAGTCTCTCTCCTCAAACAAATTGCCTTTTGCACTATTCTGCCAAGCTGGCAGAATTGGTTAAAAGGCCCTAAACCCCAAAGTACCCTTAATCTTTCTAATTTACTCCCCTAAATCATACATGGGTACGTAACAATACTCCCCACTTAAAGAATCACCTTGTCCTCGAGGTGATCTAGGTACAGAAAAATAGTAAGGATGCAAGCTAAAACAAAAGTCCTTCGGGATCCCAAATCATGGAACACATGGGGTAAATAATGTCCTCCCGGGTCCCATTTCTTGAAAAACATACACCCCAAAACTTTAAGACCATCAATACCACTAGCCCCAAGTTCCCCATTCCTACCATTGTTGTGGCCCACTGTAACATGTTGATGCTCTTGCAGCTTTAGAATGGTCATTTCTTGGTCAAACTCATACCTTAAAGCAATAATCTCTTGGATAGTGTTTTTTCTTTCAGAGTTGATACAATACAATACAGAAATACAGGTACAGTACAGTACAATACAGTGAATTTTGTGTTTGTTTTAGTGTATACAGAATAAATTTGTACCTATATTTATACAAAATTTTGTTTTGAGACTTTGGTAAAAAAATGAGAAAGGCAAATGATAGAATTATGAATTAATAATAGAGGTAAACTTGAATCAAAATTTTCATTAAAATTCTTGTATCAGCACCTGTATTTTGTGTACCTACTCTGAGTGTGGACACAAAATATAAAAAAAAATTGTACAACTACAGTCTGTCTTGTATGTGTCTGTACTAAACAAACATGTCATTTTCTGTTATGTATTGTTTTTGTGTCTTGTACACGGTAAACAAACGTTACCTTGTAGTTTCAGCACAAAATTAGCTATGTCAGCACGTAAGATGTAGTATTCACCATGGTACCTTGTATCACTTGAATCCTCCATAGCATAGTCCATGGCAATAGTGCCCCTTTTCTTCAAAGCTTCTACTAACAAAGCAAAGCTTTCAATAGAAGTTGCAAATTCTAGGGAACCATGAAACCACCATATGAATGACCTGCTGTCATCCTCAATTCCAACCTGTTTAAAAGTTGGTGATGTGCCCTGATATGCAAATATTGTGTGTTGAGCATCTGGAGTGCAGAAAGTGCCATCCTTGATGGATGCAGAAAGAGGATGCACGTTTGCTGGAGGCAATTTTTCTTTATAAAAGCCACCCAATATATCACTCCTAACAATGCCAACAATTGCCACATTAATGGAAGGAGCTTCAAAATAGCGACCTCTAAGCTTCACCAGGGCAACAAAGCTATTAAAGAGACATCCACCAGCTGCGGCTTTATAGCTCTCACCCTCCTTATCCCGTAGAACTCTATCTTTATCTTCATGATTCATAACCATCCTTATTTCCTTGTCTAATCCCAACTTATTCAGGTACTCATTATCCATTGTGCCAGAGAAACTTACCTGCCAATTTTGGTGTTGACCCTTGCCTTAAAAACAGATTTCTCTTCAGCAAAAATACAACTATTCTCCTCTCTTGATTGGGCTTGCTTTGTCTCTTCACCAAAATAAATTGGAGGTGAGGTTTTAAAATAAACTACCTGCCAATTTTGAGCTTGGCCCATTATTTTCCTCATAGAATCCCCTTCTACTAATCTCGTGGGTTTCTGTCCCATCAATGGGGCTTTATTCACTAACTAAAGAGAATTCCAACCCACATGACATTTTGATTGGGCACGGCCGATTAGGGTAAAATCTGAGTGCCCTTGCCCCACTAGCACAGTCACAAACCTTCAACTAAAGTGAGAGGCTTCCGCAACTTCCTTCTTCACCGCAATTATGTTCACCGCCGCCTCTTCTTTCAGCTGTTTCCCCAATCGGCTAACCATTGTCAGTGGCTCACCGTCAAAGTTGGGAAGTTTTGTTGCTCCCTTCGTTAGCGCGTGCTAATCCCACCACTCCGTCACGGCCTCAAACTCTCCTCCTTTCGCCGCCGACGGTGACGGCAGTGAATCCGGCAGTTCAGGTGGCAGTCGTCGTTCATTGTTCCATTTCTTTCTCTCTTCATCCACATAGCAGCCGCTCCTGATTTTTTCTGTAGCAACATTCATTTTTATCAAGGCAACTCCGACGACTTCTCTCCTTGGCATCAGCGAGTTAGGTGGTTTCGGTAGTGGAAGTTGTTTCTCTCCACGCCGCAACTTCGATATCCAGAAGATCTGGCAGTTCCAGTTGTGGAAGTCGTTCTGCTGCCACTGTTTTCACAGCCTCAAGGTCTGACAGTTCTGGTGTTGGAGGTAAGTCGACTTCGTTCTCCCTCTCGACGCACATGGCGTCACTTTGAGCATAATGACTTGATGCTTTTACCCCTACGGTCCTTTGTCCTTGAACATGGTTTTTCTTCTTCTGGTGGTCATTTTCCTCATGCATCTCTAATGGTTCTGATGTTATCTTCACTTCCAACCAGTCAGCCTCCGCTTCCATTGTTGCTTTCACTAACACTGGTTCTAGTTCCGGTTCTGGTTCCCTTACCCTAGTATCCTGATTCACAATTTCTTCTTGTGGACACCCAACCCATACACATTGATCTGCGTCATACTCTGGATGAATGCGTTTGATCACTCCCTTCACAATCTCCTCTCAAGTATGGTTCAGATTGGTCCATTTCCAGCCCTTATACCAGTTGTAAGCCTCACCTTTCAAGGCTCCTATTTCTCTGATTCTGGGATAGCTTCTGCCTCAAAATATTGATAGACTTGGATGGACCATCCATAAGCTAGCTAAGTTCTATCAAATTCTGGAAATGGTTTCTTCTTTCTCCTTCGGTAAGACTCCACCTCTCCTTCCACCAAATCCCTCAAATAACCTTCTCGCATTCTCTCCAAGCTTTGTAGTATTCTCTTCTTGCTCTTCTCCCAATCTGACTCCATTGCAGCAGCTCGCATGATGTTTCCATCACAGGACTCCCAAGAACTTACAACTGGTATCTAAGAGAAATAAATGGAAAAGCAATAGAACAGTAGTAGCAGCACAAGAACAGCACCAGAAATAAGAATGAGCGATTTAATATTGCAGAATCACTCTTTAGGGAATGAAAATGAATGAGGAAGTAGCAATTATAGAGAAATGAAATAACAGAAGAAAATAAGTGGCTGTATTTCGAGAGCACATCGTCTCTCCTAATTCCTAGTCCTGGTTCTGATTTTCTGGATGATCCTCTCTCTTTTTCCTACTGTTTTGTATAGACACTCTCAAGTCTCTCTCCTCAAACAAATTGCCTTTTGCACTATTCTGCCAAGCTGGCAGAATAGGTTACAAGGCCCTAAACCCCCAAAATACCCTTACTCTTTATATTTACTCCCCTAAATCATACTTGGGTACGTAACAGTTCATAAAAGAGTGTAGGCTTTTGCCTAAATGTCAGTGACAGAGGAACTTGTCCCAGGCCTGGAACCACTCCTGAATGAAAAAAGATAGATGGATATTAACAAGTATCTCCTATACCCTTACCCAGCTCAACGTTTATTATTTGGTATGAAATTTCATTCCCAACTAGTGTGTCATCATAGCGATAAGGGCCTAGTCCATTAACAAGCACACCATCAGGGATTCCAAGATCTACCCCATTTTCCACATCCTTCCTGAGTTCCTGTGTCATCAGATGCATTGGTCAATTCTAATGAACAGATAAAATAATAAAAGTAAGTCATCGCAAGCAGTAGGTCATCGCAAGCAACAATACCTTATGACTTTTAGTGTACCAGTCACTCAGAAATATTGTAACATCACCATCTGGCAATCCAAAGGGAACAGGAATGACTTCTCTGTTGTTTATGATAATTCCTCCATATCCTCCTGAAGCTCTCTGAAAGTTTAGGGAAGGGAAGTAAAAAAAGCTCCCAATCTGATCTTTAACTTGAAACTGATATGTCCAATTCCATCCAGCTGGAATCGGACAATTAGTTCCTGAAACTCCATCTTGCCAGGAGTTTTTCCTGTGTTGCACGCCATTCCTGCATTTAACTATGCAACATATTCATTACCACCATCATAACTAGTTATCATCATCACTGTTGAAATAATATTGTGCTACCATGTTAGAAGCAATGGTTCATCAAGGTCATTCTTGACATTGACAACAACATTCCAATTTGTGGTGACATTAAGAATTGGTCCTGGAAATTGCCCATTGATCCCAATGACCTGAAATATAATAGTCATTTTTTCTTGTTACATGTAGAGTGGGGTAAGAGGCATTATCATAACTCATTCTTTGGTGAGTATTGATCAATCATGTTGATAGGATCATTGATGAGAATCCAAGTTAGGACTCAATGAATTTGGACATTTAGGAAGCTTAATTTCTTGCAAACAAATTCCAATAATGATGAAGTATGCAATTTGGATGAAATGAATTGTGTATGAGTGTTTGAGCCAATTTAGAATAATAAAATCAAGAACAAAAAAAAGATTGAATTAGGCGCCACTCCAATTGGATTGAAGATAAGCCTTAGACGCCACAAAGGAAAAGAATTTCCCTTGATAAGTCTGAAATTTGCTCAATCAAGAACAAAAGAGAATAATTCTCACAAATTAATGAAAATGCCAAAGTTATCTTTTATTCATGCTGAAGTATAACATATATAGTGAAATTACAAGCATTAGGTTAAGTTAAGAACATTGATTCACACAATTACTATTCTTTCCTAACCTCCCTAGCAATGATGTGTGTCTTAATGCTCTTAATGCTCACTTATTCACTCTTAAACTTGCAATAACCTATCACAAGAAAATCCAAGAGTTTCCTAGCGTATGTCTTGTAAGAATAAAAAGGAAATAAACACTAAAAAAAAAAAACTAAATTGTAAGTCTGTAAATTAAAGAGGCATACAATCAACTCATGCAGCTCACTTTATTACAAATAAAACCGAAATATACTAAAATTGAAATTAAACTTATTTATTTCTGCCCCAATTTCGTGATGCACCTTGATTCAGTCCATTTATTCATTTGCTTCTTCATTCTTGATGCACAACACCATTTTGGGCTTCCATGTTGAATTTGGACTCTCCATGATGATTGACATAATTTTGGACAAAGCTTCTTTAGCTTTCTTGACCCTAGCTTTAGTCATTGGTCCTCCCAAGTCATGTATATTGCACTCCAAACTAGAACCAATTGCATCATCCACCTTGAGCTCTTGAACCTCCTTAGTCATGTCCTCATCAATCATGGTATCATATGGAGAAGAATTCAAAAAGGAAAGATAGTATAATCTGTAATTGTATTGAAGTATATATTTCTTTGTGTGTATTATGAGCAATGTAAATAAAAATGGCTTAGAGTGTTAGAGAGACTCAGAAACTCTCCCAAGGCCTAATCCAAATTCTCAATACCCCTCTTTGATCTCTCCCTTCCCTTATATGATTCTTAGCAACCCCCAATAACACAATAGCAATCCCACCCACTAAATTTTGCAACTAGGCAAAGTTAGTTACAACCTTTCACCTGTCACTTTATACCTCACTCTTTCCACAATTTCCCGTTTTCAATCAAGTCCCCCCAAACTATCAATACTCCCCACTAAAAGAATCACCTTGTCGTCAAGGTGATGCGCGGGAAAAAAAAAACCATAGTGCTGAAGAATGACTTCCTTCTGTGTACCAAATCTTGAAGCATGATAAAGAAGGTATGGTTGTAGTATAGAAACATCCACTTGGGTCCCATACTTAAAGATTGCAGTAATATCATCATTCACCCTCCTCATAACTGAGATAACATAACTTAACCCTTGTTAAACTTTGAAAAAATTATAGGTGAAAACTGTGTGTCCTCCTGCATGGAGAATTCTGATATATATATAGAGTAAATACATACCGACTCTTTGGTCCTAAATAATAGCTAAATTGCTATAAATGTGCTAACCTACAGCTGGACTAATAATTACATATTTACATTGACCCCCCCCCCCCCCCCCCCCCCCCCAAATTGATGATGGTAAGTCTGTAAGCATCAATTTGCTAACTAGGAAATTATGGCGCTGATGTGGCAAGGATTTGGTGAAGATGTCAGCGATTTGAACGGATGTGGAGATATGAGGTAGAGTGATAACTCGGCAGTCATAGGCTTCACGGATGGAGTGGCAATCAACCTCTATGTGCTTGGTTCGTTCATGGTAAACAGGATTTGCTGCAATCTGAATAGCACTTGTGTTGTCAACATGGAGAGGCGTTGGTTGTGCTTGTGAGAAACCAAGCTCTGAAACAACACCACGCAACCAAATAACCTCAGAGCATGCTGCAGAGATGGAACGATATTATGTTTCTGTGGATGATTTAGAGACTGAATCTTGTGTCTTGCATTTCCATGAAATTGGAGCATCACCTAGAAACATACACCAGCCAGTAGTATATTTCCTTGTGTCTGGACATCCAGCCCAATCAGCATCGCATCGCTGTAAGCTTGTAGTTGTGGTGAAGAACCGGCAGGGAAGAATAAGCCACGTGTAGAGGTGCCAAGGAGATATCTAATAATGCGGTGTACTGCAGAAAGATAAAAATGCGTAGAGGATTGCATGAATTTGCCAATCGTGTGGATAGCAAAAGAGATGTCTAGTCTTGTGATGGTGACATAGATAAGACTATCAACCAACTTTCATTAGAAAGTTGGGTCTGTCAGAAGTTGACCCTCATCTCTTCTATATTTTACATTAATTTCCATTGGGGTGTCAACATCTTTTGCATTGGTGAGACCAGCTAACTGAATAAGGTCTTAAATTAAAATATACTTGTTGAGTTACAGAGATGCCCTTGTGTTGATAATGTACTTCTAATCCCAAGAAATAAGTGAGGTAGCCAAGATCCTTCATATGGAAAAACGAATACAGAAGTTCCTTAATTTTAGAGATTGCCTCGTGATCAGAACCCATCACCACAATGTCGTCCACATAAACAAGGAGTGCTACAATTCCATCAAAAGTCCTTTGAATATAAAAGGGATGGATCATACTGACTTTGTGTGAAGGAAAAGCCAAGTAGTGTTTTGCGAAACTTTTCAAACCAAACCCTTGGTGCCTGTTTCAATCCATATAAAGAGCGCTTTAGTTTGCAAACAGTATTAGGTGACGGTGTAGGCATACATACTGGCAGTTTGATGAAAACTTCCTCCTTAACGTCACCATGGAGGAATGCATTCTTGACATCCATCTGGTGTAGAGGGCAAGATTCAGATACAGCAATGGCAAGGATGGTGCCCACAGTAGTCATCTTGGCGACGGGTGCAAATGTGTCCTCATAGTCAAGGTCAAATTCCTGCTTGTTTCCAAGAACAACCAACCTAGCCTTGTAACGATCTATGGATCCATCTGAACGAAGCCTTATAGTAAATACAAATTTGCTGCCAAGTGGTTTAACAAATGGGGGGCATGGAACAACATCCCACGTCTGATTTTCTTCTAACGCTAGGAGTTTTGTTTCAATAGCTCGCTGCCAACAATTATGTTCCATTGCTTGTTTATAGGATGAAGGTATGGGAATGGAAGCTAAAGTTGCTGTCAAGGATAAAGGGGAAGAAAAACCATACTTTTCTGGGGTTTACGAACGCGTGAACTACGTCGTAAAGGTGCTAGTTCTGAATCAAGTACTGGATCAGCAGCAAGAGAGTGAGCGAGCCTGGAGATGTGGACGCCTGAGTTGGAGCGGTAGTTGTACATCTTTGGTACATCAAAAGAGGTTTTGACGGTGCTGTTCCTGCAGAATTGTTTGGAAAAAAAGGCAAAACAGATATGGAGGGTGAAGAGACAGTGTCATGGTTGTTGGCAAAGAAATATGTATTTTCTTGAAAAATCACATTCCTAGAGACCCGAATCCGATGTAGATCAGGATCATAGCAGAGAAAATTGTTACAAACCAAAAGAGCAAAATTAATGGAGAGCACGATGAGGGAATCACTCCTTTCCCGTTTACATTTCATAGGAGAAACAATAGTAGCTAAATTAGTGGGATAAGCCGTAATTTTAGGAAGCGGGTTTGGGCAATTTAGTAGTATAAATAAGAGAACAAAAGATAATTTGAGGCAGGTGATTAGTAGAGTGAACTATTTGTGGAGAGTTTTGGCCTCTTGAATGCCAAAAGGGGAATTTTGTTATTTTGTATCTCTTTCATTCTATTTCAATTGAATAACAACTGGGAAATTATCACTCTGATATTTCCTCTTCTATGTTTATTCTATTGTTGCTATTCTCTGTCAGTATTTCAATATTTATTCTATTTCAATAGAGAGGGGGTTCCTACAAAAACCTTTTTGGTGGGTAGAGTAACCAAGGAAAGCACATTTAACAGATTGAGCTGTGAGCTTGGTGCGTTCTTGGGGGGCGGGGGGGAAGATGGACACAACAAACACAACCAAAGGTGCGGAGATTAAAGTGGGTGGGTGACCAAATAACCTTGAGAAGGGAGTATCATTGTTTAATGATGGAGAAGGCAGGCGGTTGATAAGATGGACAGCAGTGGAGAGAGCTTCAACCAAAATCGAGGTGGCACAAAAGATTCCAACATAAGGGTGCGGACAACATCAAGAAAATGACGTTTTTCTTTTCAGCTACCCCATTCTGTTGGGAAATGGAAGGACATGACCTTTGAGATAAAATCTCATTTGTTTGCAAGAACTCCTGGAATAGATGAGATGTGTATTCCCCCCATTGTCAAGTCGAAGAACTTTTATTTTTGAAGAAAATTGGTTCTGAACATAAGCATGAAAAAGCTTGAAAGCAGAAAATGCTTCAGCTTTTGACCGGAAAAAATAGACCCATGTGAAATGACTATAGTCATCAATAAAAGTAACAAAGTACTTGTAATGAGCATGAGATATAGCAGGTGCCATCCCCCATAAATCACTATGAATCATATCAAAAGCATGTCTTACATTTGGTTGATGAGTTGGAAATGGTAGGATTTTACTTTTACCAAGTTTGCAAGAATTGCAATCAAATTGGATAGCATTAATTGATGGGGACACTTTATTACCAAGAAAACCAGATTTCAGCAAATTATGAAGTACATTTGTGTTTGGATGACCAAGACGCTTATGCCATATTTTGAAATCAACAGTAGCAGAATTACATGAAATAAAAGGCAGAAAAGAACATGGAGATACTGAGAAAAATAGAGGGAAAAGACGTCCAACTTTAGGCCCCTTCGCGATCATCTTCCCTGAGTGTTGATCCAGCACACAACAACCAGATTTTGAGAATTCAACTCGGCAATCATTGTCAACTAATTGACCAACAGAGATAAGGTTACTAGTGAGACCAGGTGAAACAAAGATGTCATTAAAAGATGGAGAAATATCACCAATTGCTATAATAGATAAATGGTTTCCACCAGCAGTCCTGCACACAACAACCAGATTTTGATAATTCAACTCAACAATCATTGTCAACTAATTGACCAACAGAAATAAGGTTACTAGTGAGACCAGGTGAAACAAAGATGTCATTAAAAGATGGAGAAATATCACCAATTGCGGTGACAGGTAAATGGTTTCCACCAGTAGTATGAATATGGAGATTTCCAGAATACTTGGTGACATTTGTAAGGTTTTCATTGGTCATATGATTGGATGCCCCGGAGTCAAGATACCAAGGAGGGGTTGTAGAAAGAGGTTTACCTGAGAGCCCTAATAGAGAGAATGCTGAAACTATCATTTGTTGTACAATTTCAGGAGTCAAAGGTTGAACTGGCGGAGGAGCAATATTATGCACATTTGTTGAATCCACAGAACTAGTAACTGGCGGAAGAGCTAACAAATGCAGTAAATGTTGTTGCAGGCTTCCTAGGTGGTCTTATTGGACACTCCTTAATAATATGGCCATCCTTTTTGTAGTAATTGTAGAACTTTTTAGGACATTTTGAAGCAAAATGTCCAAATCCTTTGCAGCAGAAACATTGAAGAACACTCATGTCTCGTCCCCTTGGCTTGCTTTGGACAACATAGGTAATAGGAAGAGAGTTTGATTTCTGTTGTTCCATGGTTGTTTGAGTGTGGAGACGTTGTTCTTCACGAAGGAGTTCATTGAGGCACGTATCCAAGGAGGATACAATGGCTCTATTCATAAGATTGGACCGAATACCTTCAAAATCAGATCTCAATTTCAAAAGAAATTGATCTCGTTTAGTAGTTTCATGAACTTTTTGCACTGAAGGAAGACCTTCAGCAGACACACTTGCATAGACAATGTCAGTGTATTCAACCCAAAGATTCAAGAAATGAGAATAGAATTCAGAAATGGAAAGATTATCCTGTTGAAAATTGGCAATGTCATGTTCAAGCTGGAACCTACGAGCAATGTTGTTCTGGCTATATATATTTTCTTCAGGTAGCCCCACATCTCTACTGCAGTGGTGAATGGCCGAAGATTGAGGACAATATTGGGATCAACCGAGCTTATGATCCACGCCATGACTTGAGCATCTTTGACTTCCCACGTGGCATAGTCATCCTTCTGCTTTTCTTTTGTCTGGAACAGGATTGCTACCATCAACATGACCCAAAAGGTTCTTCCCCTTGGCAAAAATCTGGAGCTGGAATGCCCAAGCTGAGTAATTCTTTCCATTAACGAACCAGTAAGACATCACACTTTTCAGAAGACATGAGGCTGAGAAACAAAGTCTTATCGAGGAAAGAAAAAAAAAACATAGAAGGTACAAGAATATGGCTAGGACGTGTGGACAGACTTGTGACAAGAGACTAGGAAACTGGGACAAGAAGATATGGCTAAGATAGGATCAAAACCAATACTGATACAATGTTAAACTTTGAAAAATTATAGGTGAAAATTGTGTGTCCTCCTGCTTGGAGAATTCTGATATATATATAGAGAGTAAATACATATTGATTCTTTGGTCCTAAATAATAGCTAAATTGCTATAAATGTGCTAACCTACAGCTAGACTAATAATTACATATTTACAGCTGTGCAATCCCATAGGATTTTCAGGTTGATATTCTGTCATAATATTTTTCGTAATGGCCAGAATATTTTCAGCAATTATACCAGAATATTTTCAGCAATTAACCAGGTGAGAGCTTCCCCTTCCAACGCTATAGTAGCTAAATCCATCTTCTCAGCGGGGGTTGCCTGTGTAACTCTGAAATAGCGCTCCATTCTCACCAGCCAACCGCTGGCGTCCTCCCCTGAGAAGAGAGGCATGTCCAGTTTCCAACTAGGTTCGAAATGCCTTCGTTCCCTTCCATCTCCCCCGTCTCCACCTACCCTCTCATCTCCATCATCCCCTCCTTCACCGCCTTCATCTCCGTCCCCGCCTCCTCCTCCTCCTCTATCGCCGCCTTCCCTATTACCTTCAGTGTTGAGGTGAGGACCTTGTCTCTTGTGTTGTTGCAGAGCCTCTTGGACTGTCCTCATTAAGTTGTTTGAAAACAACTCAAAGGCCCTATTCTGAGCCTCAAAGGGAGCGATTTTGAGCCTCCCTAAGTTCCTTAATCTGTTTCAACATATTCTCGACCCTCGCCTCCATCGCAGCACTAGTAATGGACACCATTCACAGAGCTCCCAGAACTGAGCTTTGATACCTGTTGTAACAACTGGTATCGAATAAAATGCTTAATCTAACAATCACCCTCACAGAAAGAGTTAAGGAGAGGGAATCAGTATGATTGCACCTCTCTAAATCACATATATTAGAATTAATGAACGGGGAAGTAATATTGTTCACAAACAAAATAGAAAAGATACCGAAAATGGTAAAAGATAGGAAATAACAACGGCAGAGAAATTAAAGAGTCCTGCCTCTCTCCTAAGCCTGTCCTAGTCCCACAAAATGCATCAATGAATATTCCCCTCTCAGCCACACTAATTTCTATACTTTTCCTCACTCTGTCCATCCTAGGAAAATCATTCTAGGATCAAGTGTTGGGTCCACCAGCCTTGCCACCTTGCAGCACAGCCTGCTTTTCTTCTTTTTCCCTATTTTGTCTTCTTCTTCTGTTGTAATAAAAGGGTAGGTGTTGTACCTTCCTTCCTGCTCCTTCTTCATTTCCAGGGGGTGTAACAATACCTTCCCCTTGGAGATTCACCTTGTCCTCAAGGTGAAAATGGGGAAAAGCGTCTTGAAACGCTGCAATCTGCTCCCAAGAGTTCTCAAAGTCAGGGAGGTCCCTCCATTTCACTAGAATTTCCATCTGATCTGATTCATTTCTCCTAACAGCCAACACTTCTTCTTGTTCCACTTGAAGCTCGCATTCCTCAGAGAGAACTGCTGGTAAAGGCTACGATGGGGTATTTGGGCTGATGCATTTCTTGAGCAATGCCACATGGAAAACCGGATGAACCTTGGCTCCTTCAGGCAACTTGAGGCGATAAGTCACCTGTCCAATTCTCTCTGCGACCTCATAAGGTCCATAGTATCGAGCAGCCAACTTTTGGTTGATTCTCCAGGCTAAAGTCTTCGTTCTGTAAGGCTGGAGCTTCAAATACACTTTGTCTCCCACTTCAAAAGTCAGTTTTCTCCTTTTCTTGTCTGCATAAAGTTTCATTCGATCCTGGGCTCTGTTAAGCTGATACTTCAACTAATCCATCATGTGGTTTCTCTCCTCTAACAGCACCCTCACTTCCTCCACTATGGCTGTCCCACTATCACGTAACAATACCAGAGGTTCCCTTCCATACAAAGCCTTACACGGAGTCATCTTGATAGATTCATGGTAGTTCGTATTATACCAATATTCGGCTCAAAAGAGCCATTTGGGCCACTGTTTTGGCTTGGTGCCCGTGAAACATTGAAGCTAAGTTTCAACACATTTGTTCACAGCCTTGCTCTGGCCGTCCGTCTGCGAATGATGAGCAGTACTCATTTTGAGGGAGTTGCCCGCTGCCTTAAAGAGTTTTGCCTAGAAGGCGCTCATGAAAATTTTATCTCTATCAGAAACAATAGAATTTGGGAACCCATGAAGTTTGACAATTTCTCGGATGAAAATTTCAGCAACCTCTTTGACAATGAAAGGATGGGATAAGGAGAAAAAATGTGCATATTTAGACATTCTATCTACTACCACCAAAATAGTATCCTTACCCGAAGCTTTTGGTAATCCCCCAATGACGTCCATGGAAATGTCAACCCAAACGTTCTCCGGTATTGGCAGAGGCTGCAGCAAGCCTGCGGGTTGAAGGGTTGAATGCTTGTTCCTTTGACAGGTCTCACACCTCATGACATACTCTTGAATGTCTCTTTTCATACCCTCCGAGTACAACAAACCTGAAATCCTCTTGTAAGTTCGAAAATATCCTGAATGCCCACCTATCTTGGAGTCATGGAATTCTTGCAAAATCCTGGGAATTAATTTAGATTGTCTAGAAATGACCATCCTCCCTTCAAAGAAGAGCCTCCCATTCTTCAATTCATACCCAGCAGTTGTCTCCCCTCCTTGAAGTAAACTACGCAAAATTTTCTTCAATTTTTCATCCCTTTGCACCTCAGCCTCCAAATCTGTCCACTCTATTGCAGAAACCATGGAGAGCGAAGCATACTGAAACTTCCTTGACAGGGCATCCGCTACCCTGTTTTCACTCCCAGCCTTATAACGGATCTCAAAATCATACCCCATGAGTTTCGTGTAACACTGGTACCAGTAATAAGCAAATAAAACCACCAACACAAGCAGTAATAGGGAAATGAGTGAATCAGAGTAACTCACTCCTTAAGGAAATATATTAAAAACCTGAACAAAGGGGAATATAACAGTAGTAACAAGATGAAGAAAGAAAAATAACAGAAATGATAGTGACAATGGCAGAGAATTTCGAGAGTCCTGCCCCTCTCCTTTCCTAGTCCTGATTCCAATTTCCGAATACCCTTTCCTAAGATCTTACACCCTCTAAAAGGAAGGTTCTCCCTCTGCTGTCCTGAGAGAATCATTCTCGGATCATGTGCTGGTCCCCTCGTCATTGCCAGGTGGCAGCTGGTCCTCATCTTCTTTTTGTCCTTGTTTTGTCTTTTTTCCGTCTATAATAGAACGGCAGCGTTTGAATTCTTCCTTTTGGTCCTGCTGCTGTTGGTTCTGCTATATTTTCTGCTTCCGGGTGCTTAACAATACCTTCCCCTTCAAGATCCACCTTGTCCTCAAGGTGGAATTGAGGAAAAACTTCTTGAATCTCCGCTGCATCTTCCCAAGAATTTTCGAATTCTGGCAGGTTCTTCCACTTAATCAAGACTTCCAGCTGATACCAGTTGTAACACTGGTACCAGTAATAAGCAAATAAAACCACCAACACAAGCAGTAATAGGGAAATGAGTGAATCAGAGTAACTCACTCCTTAAGGAAATATATTAAAAACCTGAACCAAGGGGAATATAACAGTAGTAACAAGATGAAGAAAGAAAAATAACAGAAATGATAGTGACAATGGCAGAGAATTTCGAGAGTCCTGCCCCTCTCCTTTCCTAGTCCTGATTCCAATTTCCGAATACCCTTTCCTAAGATCTTACACCCTCTAAAAGGAAGGTTCTCCCCTCTGCTGTCCTGAGAGAATCATTCTCGGATCATGTGCTGGTCCCCTCGTCATTGCCAGGTGGCAGCTGGTCCTCATCTTCTTTTTGTCCTTGTTTTGTCTTTTTTCCGTCTATAATAAAACGGAAGCGTTTGAATTCTTCCTTTTGGTCCTGCTGCTGTTGGTTCTGCTATATTTTCTGCTTCCGGGTGCTTAACATTTCGTCAACCATTTCTTTTGTTCTTCACCCCCTACCCTTTGTTCCGTCAAATACTTAAGACTTTTCTGGTCTGTATAAACAATGAAGTGCTGTCCCATCAGATAATGTCGCCAACGCTGCACTGCCAGCACGATCACCATGAGTTCTCTCTGTAGACGGATTTCTCTTGAGCTCGAGCAGAAAATTTCATGCTCATGTAAGCTATGGGCCTCCCTTCTTGGAGCAAAACCACCCCTATGCACTTTCCCGATGCATCAGCCTCTAAGGCAAAAGGCTTTGAAAAAACAGGAACAACAAGAACCGAAATTGTTACCATGGCTTCCTTCAGTAGGTCAAAAGCTCTTTGTGCTTCCTCCCCCCATTTGAAACTGTCCTTCTTTAGTACTTCTGTCAAGGGCTAGGCTATGCGTCCATAGTTCTTAACAAACTTCCTATAATACCCTGTAAGTCCCAAAAACCCTCTCAATCCCTTGAGGTCTTTGGGGATCGGCCAATCTACCATGTCTCTGATTTTTCCCAGATCAGCAGCCACTCCTTCCGCAGAAATTACATGTCCTAAGTACCCAATTTTCTCCTGCCCAAGATAACATTTCTTGTAATTGAGGAACACTTGATGATCCTGCAGTACCTTCAATACCGCTCTTAGGTGCTGCCAATGCTCTTCCCAAGTGGGGCTGTAAACCAAAATGTCATAAAAAAACCCAAAGATGAACTTCCTCATATATGGATGGAGCACTCAGTTCATCGGCGCTTGGAAGGTGGACGGGGCATTCGTGAGCCCAAACGGCATCACAAAAAATTCATAGTGCCCTTCGTGTGTACGAAAGGTTCTTTTGGGCACATCCTCCTCCCTCATCCGGATTTGGTGGTGCCCGGATTTCAAGTCTAGCTTTGAGAACACCTTCGCCCCACCAATTTCATCGAGTAGCTCATCAATGATGGGGATAGGAAACTTATCTGCCACAGTCACCTTATTGAGAGCTCTGTAATCAACACAAAACCTCCATCCTCCATCTTTCTTCCTCACCAGATTAACAGGGCTAGAGAAAAGTACTAGTACTGGGTCGAATCACCCAAGTGCTCAACATCTCTTCAATGAACCTTTCTATTTCTGTTTTCTAGTAATGAGGGTACCTGTAGGGTCGGGTATGAGGAATTTTCGCTCCTTCCTTCAGGATTATTGCATGATCCTTCTCACGCGGGGGAGGTAATCCTTTTGGAGTCTTGAACAGACCTGGAAATTCTTACAATAGCTCCCAAACTTCCTCGGGCAGGTCGCTATCTGCTTCTTCCGAACCCACTATTGGGGTAATTAAATATCCTTCATCCTCATTTTTCAAGGCATGCATGGCACTTTTCCAGGAATCTCACTGCTTGCTCAGAGCTGGATCTCCCTTGATGCTCACTTCCGTTCCATTCTCCTTCCAACTCAACGTCATTTCCTCATAATCTCCGGTAAATTTTCCCAAGCTAACCACCCATCCAGCCCACAAAACCACCTCTGTCTGCCCTAGTTCCATGACGAAGTAACTCTGTCGGATCATGAGACCTTGGATGCATAACTCAAAGTTCACGCAGCCACCTCGCCCCTTTTCAATGGGCCCGTTTCCCACCTCCACACTGAACTCTCGAAGTTTCTTGACGGGAAGCTAACATCTTTCTACAAACATGGTGGCAATAAAATTTGCGCTGGCTCCAGGATCAATGAGGACCACAACTTCATGTCCAGCCAATTCACCTTTGACCGTAAAGGTCTTATGAGTTATGAGACCCCAATAACTAAAGGCTGATAATTGCAAATTGAGCCCATTTATTTCTAATTCTTGCTCGTTTGGGCCCAACTCTTTGTCCAAATTCTCCTCTCCCTGGGCTTCCTCTTCTACACATAATAGAGCAATGTGAAAATTTTTCATTGGACACACATGTTTCGGGCCCCACCTTACACCACATTTAAAACATAGCCCCTTTCTTTGCCTTTCAGCCCATTCTTCATGAGACAATCTTCGATTCCTAGTGTTCCTGGACCCAGGTGTGTTAGAGTTGCTACCCACTCTATTTTGGGCCGTTATTGGGCTGGACATTGGATTACTATTTGTCCTATTGTTGTTGGGCCCTCCACCTTCTCTCATACTCCCTCCGCTTCTGTGATCACTAAATGTAGGCCTCGTCTAACTTGCGCCGCGAGGGTTAGGTCCTCCTCCAGCCACTTGACCCGACCCGTTTGACCCACTTGACCCGCTTCCTCTTGCAGAGCCCTCCGTCTTCCTCCCACTCGGATTCACCCTAGCCTCCTTCGAAGCTTGATTTCGCCATTCTACGGCTAAAGCGCGATCCATCATCGCCAGTAGGGTCTTGAAATTTGCCACCTCGAGCTCAGCTTAAATCTCCTTCTTGAGACTATTCATGAATATACACATGAGCGCCTTTGTTCCCAGATTTCTCTGAGTCCAAGCAGCGGCTTCGAAATCCCTTCGATACTGAGCAACGTCGGCCAACTGCCTTACCTCCAGTAAGGGGGCCATCGGGTTCTGAGTTGCGCCCGATTGGAACCTTCGTAGCAAATCTTGCTTGAACCTCCGCCATGTCTGAAAAGGCGTCTGCTCCTCCCACCACTCTAACCGGGTGAGAGCTTCCCCTTCCAACGTCATAGTAGCTAAATTCATCTTCTCGGCGGGGGTTTCCTGCGTAACTCTGAAATAGCGTTCCATTCTCACCAGCCAGCCGCTGGCGTCCTCCCCTGAGAAGAGAGGCATGTCAAGTTTCCGACTTGGTTCGAAATGCCTATGTTCCCTTCCATCTCCCCTCTCATCTCCTCCATCACAGTCTTCATCTCCGCCCTCCCCGCCTACTCCTCCTCCTCCGTCGCCGCCTGATGTGATCATGAGGGGGTCAATAATTTTTACATAATTTTACAAAAATTAAAAATAAGAAGCTCAAGATTCTTGGGTGAATTTTATGAGTTTAATTTTTTTATTCTGGTTAATTTTAGTTAAAATAAGCTTTTAGTATAAAACAATAATTGAGTTTTAATTCTTGTAATTCTTCATTTTCTAGAGCCAATCATAGGCTGATGGCTTTTGGTATTTCTTTGTTAGTTTTATTTCATTTAGTGGGTAGAGTAAGTAGCAATTAAAGACATAAATTATTAGGTCGGTTACAATGTTAGTAATTATGTCAGTAAATGCTACTAACTCCAAACTTATTGTATGAGCCTATATAATTTGCATTTTGATCAAATAATAGATAACCAGAATTTGGTCTTTTCATATTATTGAGAGAATTTTCTCTTGTTCTTGAGTGATTCAAGAAAATCAAGACTTATCAAAGGTTGTTCATCCGCGTCTAACCCAAGACTTATCACTCACATTCTCATCTACTCTTGAGTGTGGCGTCTATATCCTTCTTTTACTAAATAAACCAAAAAAAAAAAAAAACCAAAAGAAACACATCAAAGGCCAATATGTTGTGCAATTTCTCAATCTGAGATTGCAATCTCTTTTCTTTTTATTTGGTCCGCTGCTACTCTGTTCAATTCCGCTGTGCAATCTGATTTCAACATCCAATTCCGCCGCAAACACTTATAGATAACCATTTGTTACCTAGAAGGACACTCCTTTGAGACGATCCACAACTTCAGAGGATTCACCCCAAGTCGTTTCCTCATCACCGCCTCCCCCATTACCTCCAGTGTTGAGGTGAGGACACTGTCTCTGGTGTTGTTGCAGAGCCTATTGGACTGTCCTCATTAAGTTGTTTGAAAACAACTCAAAGGCCCTATTTCTCCATATTAGGGAGCGATTTTGAGCCTCCCTAAGTTCCTCAATCTGTTTCTCCATATTCTCGATTGTCGCCTTCATCGCAGCACGAGTAGTGGACACCATTCACAGAGCTCCCACAACCGAGCTCTGATACCAGTTGTAACAACTGGTATCAAATAAAATGCTTAAACTAACACTCACCCTCACACAAAGAGTTAAGGAGAGAGAATCAGTATGATTGCACCTCTCTAAATCACATATATTAGAATTAATGAACGGGGAAGTAATACTTTTCCTAACTCTCTCCATTCTAGGAAAATCATTCTAGGATCAAGTGTCGGGTCCACCAGCCCTACCACCTGGTAGCCTAGCCTGCTTTTCTTCTTTTTCCCTATTTTGTCTTCTTCTTCTGATGTAATAAAAGGGTAGGTGTTGTACCTTCCTTCCTACTCATTTCCAAGGGGTGTAACACAATATAGCCTGCACTCTCCCTAAAACATGATGCCAACCCCTATAGTTGCTTCGGAGAGTATCCTTAGGTCATGTGCCTCATGGCCTATGGTTGATGTTCTAGCAATTGCAAATTGAATCAACGTAGTGATCTGCATCTAGTGCTCAGGTGATAGGTGATAGCAACTGCACTTCTCCATTACACTCATTCCAAGTATACAAAAAATGCTTTGGTAGAACCCTGTTGCTGTTGGGCTGTTGTGAAGGGAATTCCCGAGACCAGTTTAAATGAGTTTGGAAACTATTGAGACAAGTAGATGAGAAATGCATTGATAGAATCCCTATATATTCCAAAACTATCTTCTTAAAGAAACTATCGATTATGGTGGCTTGGGTGGTGGCAGCACTGCATGAGGTTCATCGTTACCGCCTCTCGCTCCGTTGTTGTTGAAGTCGATGTCCACATCGACACCATCTTTGCCGTCAACCACCGGTTTCGCTGAGAGAGCACCTTCCGGCGATTCATTGATATCAACCGAATCTTGGCTTGATAAATGTTGATCAAACTCTACACCTTCTTCGTCGTATTCTTCCTCCGCCTCCTCTTCATTGTCTTCCTCTTTGTTCTGCATCTTTTCAAAAAATACACGAATATCAGGAGGCCAGTATTCCATGGAGGATCTCCTTCGTCTCCGCCACCGTCGAACTTCATCGTTTTCCTATACGCGGAGTCAACGACGCCGATGATACCTTTCTCTTATCAGCCGTTTGATTTTCACCAGATTCTTTTTCATCCTCTGCAAGCGCTCCTTCCACACAAAGTTTGATCTCACGGCAGCAGAATGCAGGGTTTTAGGCACAGGGCTCCAAAGATCGAGAGCTCTAATACCATGTGATAGGATCATAGTATCTGTCAGAATTCATGTTGGGAGAGTATAGAGAGAAAATATGCTAAATAAATCTGTATAGTAATATGAAAATGTTCTTGTTATTATCTTGTTCAAGTACAAAGGATCAATGCCTATTTATAGGCAAACTTGAAATCCAAACATATCAATTTAATATCATTGTAAATCAATCAATGGTACTATATAATCTTCTCCTAAATCAATGTAGATCATACCATATCAATCACTGATATGATATATCCTTATATCCTCTAATACTCTCCCGCAAGTTGGAAGGTGCAAATTTGAGCATCTCCAACTTGAAATCACTAATGCAACTTGAAAAAAAAAATTGCAATGTCCACTACAACAACCAAGATTCATATCACTTCATAACTTATTTGATCACCATAATCACGTCGATCTATGCAAATTTTTTTGGAGAAAGTTGCAAACACATTTTCGTGCACCTTTTATGGAAAAACTGCAAACTCATTTGAGTACAACTTTTGTGGAGAAAGTTACAAACCCATTTCAATGCAACTTTTGTGGAAAAAGTTACAAACCCTTTTCGGTGTAACTGTTATGGCCAAAGTTGATAACTCATTTTTTCCAATGCAACTTTTATGGACAAAGTTACAAACCCCTTTTTTTCAGTACAACTTTTACGGACAAAGTTGCAAACCCCTTGGTCAGTCGACATGTCATGGAACCAAAATAGCATGAAGGTGGTGCAAAGATGGTTGT
The DNA here is from genome assembly GCA_013621005.1 of Aeschynomene evenia. Taxonomy (NCBI): domain Eukaryota; kingdom Viridiplantae; phylum Streptophyta; class Magnoliopsida; order Fabales; family Fabaceae; genus Aeschynomene; species Aeschynomene evenia. The sequence goes on along the minus strand of RYYW01000089.1, from coordinate 166,654 downwards.
TTGTAGAGTTTTATGAGGTAAGGTAAAGGATTTTTTTTTTCTTTTTAGAAAAACAATATTAAAAATAGAATAATATTGAGTAATCAATAAAATATAAAAGAGTTCTAAAAACTTGTAGAGGTATCAACGGAAGAAATGTGTTCAAGGTGGGTACCATGACTCTAATACCATGTCAGAATTCATGTTGGGAGAGTATATAGAGAAACTATGCTAAATAAATATTGCTCTCCCAAGCCCAAGCCTAATCCCAAAATGTGAGATGGCCTCTCTGTTTTTCCCTCTCCCTTATATAATTTTCCTCCTATCGATAGAATAGCAATCCCACTTACTAACTTCGCCAACTAGGCAAAGTTAGTAACAGCACTCAAGACCCACAAATAACAGCACACTCAAATCGCTCACATTTTCTCTCTTACTCATATTTCAATAATTACAATAAGAGCCCCTTATGTTTAGCCCAATTCCTATAGTAAACGTTTGGCAATGAAGGAGAAAGCCAACGGAAAGTTGTTAGGCTCCCATATCAGAAGCTTTGATGCCAACTTGAATAGAGAGACTATGGTTTTTGTGTTTTTTGAATTGTACAATAGGATTACAGTTTATACACAGCTTATAAATATTTTCTAATAAAAGATAATCAATATCTGATACTAATTTCCCTAAATAAGAGGATAGATTTGTACAAAATATTAAAGATATCTCAACATATTATTAACACCAGCAATAGCCCAGTCCCAACACTATCCAACCGCTTTAATAGCCAAGTCCCAAAACATGCAAATCTACATTAACATACTGAATAGTAATCAGTGTGGTTCTGAAAGGATCAAATGCATCCCTTTGAAGGTAAAATTCACAAAAAAAAAAAAAAAATAGAATGTTGACACTCATACAAATCAAATGCAGCAAAAGCATAATGAATATTAGGGAATTTAGTAGAAGGATAATGAATATTAGGGAATTTAATATAAGGGTCCCTAATTTAGGGAATTCATCTGAGACAGCGATACCTCCTCTAGTATCATCAAAAGACTCTTCAAATATAAATGCAGTCTAATCATTACCAAATCTCAGTCTTAAACCACAGACCATTGGCTCCAGTACCTACAGGAATGATCAGTCCTTCAAACTTCCTAAACAGTTCTTATCTTTTGAATCACGAAGTGGCTACTTTGGAGAGGAGACCAAGAAGTCTTCTCCATAGTATCTAAAGATAATTCTTGTTCAGCACAAACACTATTTCTCCATTGTAGTTTTTCAAAGTCCCTTTTTACAGACTCTATTTCGAGAATGGCCCATTATCTTCAAAACATAGTATGTTGTTTCTAAGCAGTCCTCCAAACATATTTCGGCCTGGCCTATTTGTTCCAAGCATACATCCAGCAGATGTGTCTACACTTCTTGGTTCTCCATCGGCAATGGATTGTCAACTGCCATCTCCGCTACAGCTCTTAGTAGCACACACAACTTTGCCACCTTCATCATCGCATACGCGTTTGTGCTGGTATCAACAACAACCACACCCACTTTTCATGGATCAAGTATGTTGGTGGTATCAACTTCCCCTTCACCTCCTCCTTTGCGGTATGTACGCCGCAAGCCTACGGCAGTGGCTCATAGGCTGCCACACACTGAACCTAGTCTAGCATTTTAGCGACATACTGTTAGGATCACATTAGTAATGGATTAGTTAGTTAGTTGGGGGAGTTGAGTGGATATAATTGGCTATAAATAAGGGGAATTGAGAGTAGTTTAGGAGTCTATAGTTATTCATTTGTATCTGGTAGTTTTGTAGTTAGTTTTGTAGTTGAGAGAATTCTCTCTCTCTAGGAGGTAGTTCCTCCATTGTACCCTTTGTTAGGGATTGGGGATTCCCCTCCCTATTATCATTGATAGGGTTCTAACATTGGTATCAGCAACTCTTGAATCCTGGTGGAAGGAAAAGAACAGTCCAGGGAGGAATTCCCCATGTTCGATGAGATTAATGGGTATTGGTGGGCTATTTGCGCCGGGCAATTTTGGGATGAAAGAGCCACCCTAGAGCCGCAAAGATTGCTAGAGGTCAAGAGGGGTTTAAGGGTCATGCTTTGACATGGTTTCGACTCTGGAGTCGCAGCAATACAAAGGCAGAATGGTGGCGCTCGATGTGGCCTTTCTCCAACGTTTCCAACCAGATTTGCGGCCAATTTTGCCAAAAATATTTTGGAACGAAGTTTCAGATTGGGAAATTGAGTGGGAAGAGATCAAGGCTAACTTGAATCTCCATCAACAACAATCAGATGATGCAAATTAGAATCAACAAAGAGAATTCAAGAAACAACGGTTGGGGTTCAAGGACCATATCAAGAATGAAAGGTCCAGCCAGACATCGACAGTAGAGATCTCAAAAGCAAAAACAGTGCAAGAACTTGGAAAAGAGGCAAAGAAACGCACTGGAATCTAGTTGGGTCTTCTCCAGCACAAGAGAATGAAGGAAAGGAAGGAAGACAAAGCATAGGTTGAAGATTGTCTATAGAAGGGAGGTGGTTCAACATACCTGACCTCTCTATGCTTTGTTTCCGCCGAAAAACAGAGTTGGAAGGCGACACAAGCAAGAGTAAGCAACATAGGCGACAAAGGAGAGATGGTAGATGACAATAGAGTCGACGCCGGTGAAGTGGCCGACGCAGCCTTGGCTATCATGGTGGTGCCACAAGCAGAGGTTGTGGCGGCGCACATGGAGGAGAAGACAGAACCGTTATGCATCGAGGGAGAAAAAGGTAGAGACATACGCCATGAGGTGACTAGGGTTTTGGCGACGGCGACCCTAACAGAGGCAATGGTGACAGCGACTTGGGCGATGAGGGTAGCAGCAAGCAAGGTGTTTCCGGTGAACGCAGCACATGTCTTTCTCAGCAACAAAGGAGGTACTGCAAGGGGGGTTACAGCAGCAAGGGGGCAATGACCCATGGGAGATCAGTTTCTGACCTAATGGTCCAGGCCCGAATCGACATAATAAAGCAGCTGGAGTGTTGTCAGATTGCTTAGTCCCCATGCCTCATGGGCCAAGCCTAATTTGGAACAACTAAAGAAACAATAGAGTTTACAGTTAGGTCATCTTTTATATTAGTTTGAGCTAAAAGACTATTAGTTTGGTGTTAGAGAGCGACTACCTAATGAGGGGCTTAAAGTGTATAAACGTAGAAAATACAGGGGTAGTTTGGGGATTGTTTATCCTAGGGATGATTTGGGCACTCAGGTGGGCCTTAGTGGATCCTAACAGAATTGTGAGAGTGTGTGCTGAGTGCATGGCTGTTAGGGGAAATGGGAATAGTATAACTGTCTCAAGAGGGGGGGGGGGAATATGGGGTATCTTTGGCTAATCATTGGCATAGGGAGTAGAGCTGCCTAGTGCTCTTGCATTTGTATTCCTCTGTCGTCACCTCATCAATAATACTTCTATTCCCTATCAGTAGTCTATCATTTGGTATCCAGAGCTCGATCTCGGGTTTCTGTGCAAGCTTTCCACCACTGCTGTCATGGACGAAAGAATGGAGGATTTGGAGAGGAAGTTGGACCGAGTAATGCGTCTTATTGAAGAACCGAGGCGAGCCGCACCAGAGGCCGCTCACCACCGAGGCGACACCGCCGAGTGGAGCAGGACGGTCGATGGAACGGGGGTTCTAGGGGGGACGGTGGTTCTCACCACTCCCCATCGCCCCACCGCAGCGAGCACCGGAGCTCGAGGTCCCGTGACTGAGAGCATCGGAGCTCCCCTCGTTCCCGCGTGGATCGTCCGCCCCACTGGGACCGAGCTTCGGGAAACGGCCGCCACCCGCATGGCTATCATGGTGAATCGCGAGAGAGACCCCGAGAGCGTGACCGGAAGTTAGATTTACCCCTGTTTTCTGGCGATGACATATTTGGTTGGTTGATCAAAGTGGAGCGCTATTTCACCGTTAACGATGTGTACGGTGACGATCGGCTGAGGTTGATGCTGGTGGCGATGGAAGGGCGTGCGTTGCATTGGTTCCAGACGTGGGAACGTCATCTCGAATTTCCGTCGTGGCGTTAGTTTAAAGAAGCAGTCACTCGCCGTTTTCAACCTGGGTCGACTAAAGACAGGTTTGGGCCCCTTTTGAGGCTGAGGCAGGTGGGTCCGGTCATGGATTACATCGACGAGTTTGAGCGCCTCTCCAGCCAACTACATGATGCAGATCCGGAATTGTTGATGGGCCTATTTACCAATAGGCTCAAGGGCCCGATTCGAGCTGAGTTGAAAAGCTTCGAACTGGGTTCCCTCTCCGCGCTCAAGGATCGGGCCCTCGTTCTTGAGGAGCGCAACAAGGAATGGAAGTCTGAAGGTTTGGGCCCCATGGAGCGTACGGGCGGTCCATCCAGAGGATTATCTTCAAATCGCCCTAACCCACCGCTTCCTCGTTCGAGTGTGATAAGAGATGGCGGTGGGCAGCGAAATCGCGAGGGAGTTGGGGGCGATAAGGGTGGTGTTGGTCGGCGATTGTCGCATGACGAGGTACAGGAAAGAAGTCGTAAGGGGCTTTGCTTCAAGTGTGGGGAGCGTTGGGGCCATGACCACATATGTAGGTTGAAGAACTACAACCTCGTCCTGGTTGAGGCCTCGAAGGACGACGGCGGGGAGAGCGAGGAGGAGGAGGTTGCCCCACCAGGAGACGCGGAGGGGAGAGAGATAGTGGCTCTCCACTCTCTCCATGTTCATTCGCTGAATACCCTTCGAGGACTAGTCACTACTAACAAGTCCTTCAAGGTTTGGGGACAAATGGCGGGGATGGACGTGATTATCCTAGTTGACACAGGAGCTGATTGCAACTTCGTAGATGAGAAGGTGGCCGATTCTGTTCACTTGACAACCCTTCCAGTGCCATTTCTGGTTGAAATGGGAACAGGATTAGTAGAGAAAGGGTCCGGGCTGTGCGAAAAGGTGGAGGTGGAGATCCAAGGTAACAAAATTGTGCAACCGTTTTTTAAGCTTCCCTTGGGCAGTGCTGATGTGGTTTTGGGTTACGGCTGGATTGCCGGACTGGGGGACATTCGGGCCAACTTTGGCCAGCACAAGATTATGTGGAAGGAGGGGAAGGAATGGAAGGGCATTCAAGGGGATCCCTCCTTGTGTGCTACTGGAGCTTCGCTTAAAAGGGTGTTCAAGGCTCTCAGAACGGAGGAAGAAGCTTATTATGTGGCCCCTTGTAATGAAGACGCTACAGCACCAATGGAGGCACAAGCCAAAGCTCCTGAGCAAATTCAGAAATTGTTGGAAGAGTTTGCTGATGTGGGTCAAATGCCAACAGGTCTGCCACCACCAAGGGAACAGGATCATGCCATCAATCTGAAGGAGGGGGCTGATATCCCTCATTGCAGGCCTTATCGCTACCCATATGTGCAGAAAAATGAGATAGAAAGGATCATTGAGGAGATGTTGACTGCAGGGATCATTAGAATGAGTACTAGTCCTTTTTCCAGCCCAGTTATTTTGGTAAAGAAGAAGGATGGCAGCTGGCGCTTTTGTGTGGACTACCGGGGCTTGAATAAGGTTACCATACCTGACAAGTTTCCCATTCCCATCATAGATGAGCTCCTGGATGAGTTGGGAGGGGCACATGTTTTTTCCAAGTTGGATCTTAAATCTGGCTACCACCAGATAAGAATGAAGGCTGGTGACATTGAGAAGACAGCTTTCCGAACTCACGAAGGGCATTACGAGTTCCTAGTCATGCCCTTTGGGTTAATGAACGCGCCGTCAACGTTTCAAGCTTTGATAAACAGGGTTCTGAAACCGTACCTCCGGAAATTTGTGCTTGTCTTTTTTGATGATATCTTAATTTTCAGCAAGGGGATGGAGGAGCACTATGAGCACTTGAGGAAGGTCTTGGAGTTGTTGAGACAGCATAAGCTGTATATTAATAAGAAGAAATGCGCCTTTGGACAGCAGCGGCTGGAGTACTTGGGTCACATAATTTCGGACAAAGGTGTTGAGGCTGATCCTGCAAAAATTGCTGCCATGGTGGAGTGGCCAGCTCCTACTGATTTGAAGGGATTGAGGGGATTCCTTGGCATCACAGGGTATTATCGTCGATTTGTGAGGGGGTACGGGAAGATAGCATGACCATTAACTCAATTGCTAAAAAAAGATTGTTTTTCATGGAGCTCGGAAGCTCAGCTGGCTTTTGACAGACTCAAGAATATCATGACCAGTCTCCCTATTCTAGCAGTCCCCGATTTCACCAAGACTTTTGTACTTGAGACTGATGCATCCGGAAAAGGGCTTGGCGCTGTGCTCATGCAGGAAGGGAGACCCATTGCTTTCCTAAGTCAGAAATTGTTCGAAAGAGCCCAACAGAAATCAGTGTATGAACGGGAGTTGATGGCTATAGTCATGGCCATACAGAAGTGGAAGCATTACTTAATTGGGCGGCGTTTCATCGTCCACACTGATCAAAAGAGCCTCAAGTTCTTGGTGGACCAGAAACTGATGGGGGAGGGGCAGCAAACATGGGCAGCTAAGTTGTTGGGTTTTGACTTCGAGATTAAATACAAGGCAGGCAAGGAGAATGGAGCGGCTGACGCTTTATCCCGACAGCACCTTTGGGCCATTTCTACGGTTTCCTTCCAAGAGTGGGAGGGGTTAGAAGAGGAGGTTCTGGCAGATGAGAAATTGCAAGCAATTGTTCAAGGGCTGATACAAGGCAATGTGCAGCAGCAAAATGAAGGATTTGAACTAAGGAAGGGAAGGCTGTTTTATCATAACAGATTGGTCATTCCTAGGAATTCTCACCGAATTCCTATACTATTGAAAGAGTTCCATGATTCAGTGATGGGTGGGCACTCAGGGTTCTTTAGAACTTACAAACGCTTGGCGGGGGTGGTTTGGTGGGAAGGTATGCGAAAGGCAGTACATAAATACGTACAAGAGTGTGAGATCTGTGCGAGAAACAAGTATCAGACCCTTTCCCCTGCTGGTTTGCTGCAACCTTTACCCATTCCTTCTCAGGTTTGGGAAGACATATCCATGGATTTTATAGGGGGCCTACCTAAGGCTCTTGGTGTGGACACGGTGCTGGTGGTTGTTGACCGATTAACTAAATATGTGCATTTTCTGGCCTTTGTCATCCTTATACAGCTAAGGAAGTCGCTGCCTTATTCATTAAGGAGATAGTTCGATTACACGGCTTTCCTTCCAGCATTGTCACGGATCGGGATAGAGTTTTCATGAGTTCCTTTTGGGCTGAATTGTTTAAGCAAGCAGGAACTAAGTTAAAGAACAGTTCAGCCTACCATCCTCAAACGGATGGCCAAACGGAGGTGATCAATAGGTGTTTGGAGACCTACCTCCGTTGCTTTGCGGGAACCAAAACCAAACAGTGGCCAAGGTTTTTGAGCTGGGCTGAATTCTGGTTTAATACCACTTATAGTGGTTCAACTAATTCCACTCCATTTCGAGCTCTATATGGACGTGACCCTCCAGTACTAATTAAGGGAGATCAGCCAGCATCTTCGGTGGAGGCAGTGAATCAGTTGGTGGCTGAGAGGAATGCTGTCCTCGAGGAGTTCAAGTGGCATCTGACCTTAGCTCAGGAGAGGATGAGAACGCAAGCGAACAAGAAGCGGAGGGAGGTTGAATTCGTGGTGGGGGATAAGGTGTATGTCAAGATACAGCCCTACAGAATGAAGACTCTTGCTAGGAGGGTGAATCAGAAACTCAGCCCCAGATTCTATGGACCCTTTGAAGTGGTAGAAAAGATTGGCCAAGTTGCTTATAGACTGCTGCTGCCCCCGGAGTCATTGGTGCATCCCGTCTTTCATGTGTCGCTGCTTAAAAAATGTCTAACTCCGGATGCAATCTGCCAGCCCTTGCCCCCTAGCCTTACTGCTGATTGGGAATTGAAGTTGCAGCCCTCTGAGGTTCTTGCTGTGAGGGAAAATGATCAAGGAGAGATGGAGTTGCTGATCAAGTGGCTAGGAGTTCCTGACTTGGAGAGCTCATGGGAGTTGGCTGCTGATATCAAGATGAGTTTCCCAGATTTCCACCTTGAGGACAAGGTGGTAGTTCAAGAGGGGAGATATGTTAGAGAGCGACTACCTAATGAGGGGCTTAAAGTGTATAAACGTAGAAAATACAGGGGTAGTTTGGGGATTGTTTATCCTAGGGATGATTTGGGCACTCAGGTGGGCCCTAGTGGATCCTAACAGAATTGTGAGAGTGTGTGCTGAGTGCATGGCTGTTAGGGGAAATGGGAATAGTATAACTGTCTCAAGAGGGGGGGGGGGGGGAATATGGGGTATCTTTGGCTAATCATTAGCATAGGGAGTAGAGCTGCCTAGTGGTCTTGCATTTGTATTCCTCTGTCGTCACCTCATCAATAATACTTCTTCTATTCCCTATCAGTAGTCTATCGGTGTATTGTTAGAGACTTGGGTAGTATGGGATGTCCAAGTCCCACATTGAGTAGTATGGGATACTTGATGTTGTATATAAGGAGAGTGGTTCTCCCACCTTAATAGCTAGCTTTTAAGGTGTGGTTCCCCACTTCCTTTGATACTTAACAATGGTATCAGAGCTGTGGTAAACCTTACGAAAGGGCTACCTACGGAGGGTTCTGACCAGCGGAGGGTTCTGACCGGTAAGAGACCGAGTAAAGTACCGCTGAGTAAAGTGCGTAGGTGCACCGCCGGGACGTCGGCTCTCCAGGGGCGGTGTATTGTTAGAGACTTGGGTAGTATGGGATGTCCAAGTCCCACATTGAGTAGTATGGGATACTTGATGTTGTATATAAGGAGAGTGGTTCTCCCACCTTAATAGCTAGCTTTTAAGGTGTGGTTCCCCACTTTTCTTTGATACTTAACATTTGGCCTCTATATTTTTTGTATTTTACTGTGAAGGACCCTAGTATAAGGGGAATTTCAGCTCCTTAGTTTTTGAGCAATTGACCTAGGTGGATTTTTTATGTTTTTTTTTTTGTAACGTAATGGATTAATTAGTTACTTAGTTGGGGGAGTTGAGTGGATTTAATTGGCTATAAATAAGGGGGATTTGGAGTAGTTTAGGAGTCTCTAGTTATTCATTTGTATCTGGTAGTTTTGTAGTTGAGAGAACACTCTCTCTCTAGGAAGTAGTTCCTCCATTGTACCCTTTGTTAGGGATTGGGGATTCCCTTATCTGCTATCAATATAAAGCTATCAATATAAAGGAGGTTAGTTCTGCCATTGCTAGGGTTCTAACACGGGTACGTTCCTTCTTTCCTGCAGTTTGGAAGAGCTTCTTCAATGATTTCCACCTTTTCCATGACTGTTGCGATGATTTCAACATCTAGTGGATTTTGTGACGGTCAACCACAACAAAAAAGGTTCTCTCCATGTGTGGTCTTTTTCATCATGCAATGATAACCATGTTCCAGCTCTCACAGATTGATGGCCATCATAATAGATAGTTGCTCGACTTGGTCCTCAGTCATGGCGTTGTGGGCTGGGTTTCCATTGCTCAACTGTTAGACACTGGTACCTAGAGGAATAGGAATCTTTTATTGATGAGTCAACTTGGGAAAATCCTCCAAGAATCCTGATAATTACACAAGGGATAGTAATCCCCTTATCTATAAAAACAGGAGAGAATTTCTCTGAAGAAGAAACTGAGATACAATGTTGGAATGAAAATGATTTGACAAAAGGCAAAGCTACTCTACCTTCAATCTATACTTATGCTTTACGGATTTAACTAACACCCTTTATAATCAAAACTGTCACCAGCTGGCTTTGATGCCAGCTGTTCTCTTTTCATTCCTCCTCCTCCTATTCACAAGGCCAAATCGGCTTTCCCTAAGATCCACGAGGAGTCAGGCAGCCAACTTCCCTAGGAGAGTCCTTGCTTATGTATGGAAGAGTCACCCACGAGGAGTCCTTCAAGGTTTGATTCTTCTTGTTCCTCATTTTGATAAATTTCTCACACTTTAAAGCCCAAACATTGTTAATAAATTTCTCACACTTTAAAGCCCAAACATTGTTAATAAATAAATTCACCACATCTGTTTGAGATTTCCAATAATTAAATTAATACTTATTCAGAAACAAGCAAAGAGGTAAAGACATTTTAAGCAGCGGTGGCACTTTAACCAAGTTAACAGCTAATTCTGGAACAATCAATTAGGGAAATTGAGTGCTACAACTTGCAATTCATGACACATAATATAACAACAGCTCAAGTAGGCAAACTGAGTTATGTAGTTTGTAATGTATGACACAATGTTAGTTATCACAGCTCTTAGCCTTAACTCCATCAGAAAGCCAAAACAGATAATCAACTTGGACACTTGCCAAAACGAATAAATGGTAGCAGAAATTAGAGAGAGAAAACGAACCTTCTGCTTAACTCCAAGCGGGGAAGCAGTGATGTAGGATACAGTCCAATCATAGAAAGCAAAAGGGTCACCTGCTAAAGCAACATCCAAGAAGCATAGAAGTACTGTGATAAACAGAGAAGATGATGATGGTATGGTGTTCATCAGAATTTGGTATCTTTTCTAAGTTCTGTGCACTAAAGAGGGAGAGAGAGAACGGAAACTCCTGCACTAAATGAAGTAAGCAAAGTTGGCCAGTTCGGTGCATCACATGGGAAAAAGGAACGCTTCCTATTTTACTTGACTACTTGTGCTGTCCCGGGCCCAATGTTTTTACCTTTCAGGACTTTACGGGTTCTCTTCGCTTTCTTTCTTTCACATTCGGGCACTTCAATGATTGTCTATTTTCAACCATAAGAAAATGAATGCAAATGAATATACAGAAAAAAACAAATTCACAGTAATAGGTACTAATGAGTGATACTAAATACACAATAAAAAATTAGCCAAATTAGCTAATAAATGTGAAAAGAATCTAGTAATAAAAGATTTACCCTTTTATAAAATTATATATATAACTCTTATTGTTATTAATTTGCTTTGCAATCATCCCCTATCTGTGCAAGATTAATCCACATTCCTAACATTAAATAGAAATGAAAATTTTAAATTTTAATCCTAGAAAAATAATGACAAAGAGTAATTTTTATCGTCTAGACTTTCACCACAATAATAATACTAATCGTTTCAAGACAATAAGATGTAAGCTTTCATAAACGAAAATTATCCTTAACTACATATTTAAGTAGTGCAATTAAGGGCCGTTTGGCACACCAGATAGTATAAGGGTTGATAGTATATAATCTGATTGTATAAAACTTGATAAATTTTTAATACTATACAGTGTTTGGTGCAACATAATAAAAATATTATATTTTATATTTTATAATAATAATTAGTAATTATAATTATAAATAATAATAAATTAATTAATATTAGATAATATTTATTACTTAAAATATTAATTTATATTAGTTAAATTTATATGCTAATTTATTTATAATTTATTTTATTATTAAATAAATTTTATATGTTATAAATTATAAGTTTAATATAATATTATTTAGGTATTGTTCACACCTCAGACTGCGGCCCAAATCGACGACCAAGTTCGGAACCCTAGCTACGACCCAAAGGAACGACCCAAGTCGAAAGTAACAAAGGAACCTATTTAAGGCCCAAGGTCGGACCTCGAATCCCCTCGATGGACGAATCCAGATCGAGGCCCAATACCAGTTGAATGACTCAATTAGAATGGACCAAGTGTCAGACCCGATTACGGACCAAGCGACTCGACCCAAGGTAGGATAAGCTTGACCCCCTCCCCCCACTAAGGGCTGAAGCTCATCCAGAAGTGGATGACGACGCCAAGAATTCCGAACCACCAACGGCACTATGCGGATCAACCCAGCACGCCGAAAAAAATAGGATAAGGGTTATCCCGAGTCGCTCGGGCGCGGAAGGAGCACACATTTCACTCTATAAATAGGGTGTCATCTCAGTGTACCAGGAACGCTTTAGTTAGGTTCCCAAGCATTGAGCAATTTCTGACTTAAGCTTCGAAGTTCTTTTCAGGGAAACACCCTTCGTGCCTTGGAGAGGAGCCATGCGAGGAGTCAGAGTCCGGCGACAATTCAAACCTAAGGAAAAGAAACGGAACATGTATATTATTAATATTTATTTCATTATTATTTTTAAAATATTATTATTTAATTATTTATTGAATAATTATTTTATTGATCATATTATTTATTATTAACTATTATACGTTAAAAGTTAATAATCTCTAATATGACCCTTATAGATGTGATTAAGTTATACATTATTTTGACGTATAAGAAGATCATATCGTCTAAAGTCATAAAATACATTATCTGCACCAAACAATGAATAACAATATAACGTATAATATAGGTTTAAATTATCAGGATTCATGCCTAATACGTTATGTTAAACCGCCCCTAGCTAACTGCCAAAAATACTATTACATATAATCAGTCGTGAAGCCGAGTATTGGCTAGGGGGCAATGGCCCCTCCTAAATTTTTTTATTTTATTTTATAAATTTTAAAAAAATTATAATTTTTCTGCTCTATTTGAAAAATTAATTGCAAAATTTTTTAGCTATGATTTGAAAAGTATTATTGTATGTAATAATTCAATTTTTTAAAATTATTCATACAACTTTTAATATTATACATCAATCCATCATTTTAAAAGTTGAATTAATAATTTTAAAATATTAAATTATTACTTATAATGACAGATAGTAGTTGATTTTGTAGTAAACACATAACATTACACATGTTTAATTAAGATAAATATATAATATTATCTTTTAAAAAATATAAATAATTACATTTAATTAAATTTTTACTAATAAAAATCACGTGTGTAAGTGAGGAAGGACACGGTGACTTAACACCGTTTGTTAGGTAGAAGTTTAACTTAGAAAATAGAACATGTGTCACTATTTTCAACCGTAAGAAAATGAATGCAAATGAATATATAGAAAAAGGTACTTTCTCCTATGAAGACATCTTGTTTTTTGTCTTTAGGGGAAGGCATATAGTGGCTGCATGTTATCCACTAATAGGAAATCAAATGGGAGTTTCATAAATTTGTTTGACTTTGAATTAGCATTAAGTGGTAGCATTAAAGGTTACCCTTTTGGTTAAATTACCAAACTAATCTTATTTGAAGTTGTGAAGGGAAAGAATGAGTAAAGGTAGGGTTACATTGTTTCTTCTATCCTACGATGCAACAAGGAGAATGGTGCAGAAGGTGGAGCCCCTAGTGCATTGAGTGGAAGGGGATTTCAAGCGTTGGGGACACAATGTGTATACTGTGTAAATTATCGGCAGCCTTTTAGGTATGCAAATGAACTATTACAAAATTTTGCAGTGATGTATGTGCTTAAATCATTTTTCTAATTTCGTAATCATAGAAATGGATTTGCATTTTGAGCTATTTTTTTAATGAAATGTAGTGGTAGGAGGGTTCATTATAGACTTATAGTTACTGTTGTGTGTTCGGGAAATATATTAATCTAATCAAGAACAAACATAGGGTCTCTTTATACTAACATTTTGTTGAATTTGAATTTAGTTTTCACTGTTATAACTCTATAGTTCCATCATTACCAACGGGTATGAGTGGTTTAATTTCTAACATAATATGCACTTCCTTCATTGCCTCAGGTTCTTCTTCTTCCTCACCCTTGATTAATTAATTTCCACTCAACTAATTCATCTATTTATTTATTTTCTCTTAATGATTTTTTTTCTTTGTAACTTTTGTGAATTTTTTTTTGTATTACTACATGCATCTTATGAATTTGATGATCTGCATGTTTGTTTTAATTTAGATTGCTCTATATTCCAAAGCTACTGTTCTTTTATATGTGTTGTTGATATTTTGTTAGTACAAAATTCACTTTTTAGGGTGTGATTGGCTGAAAGATAGAGATGAAATAAAATTACTTAAATGATTTATTATATGAAGTTCATTTAAGTAAAATTTTTCTTAAATGTCTGAACCAAACACATCGTAGTCTTATTTTTTTATTGAGTTGTGATGGGTGAGCGTCGCAACTCCCATAAATTTAATTATTTATAAACCAAGTTCCCCTAATATAGTTTAGTGGAAACCAGGGTCGTCTCTCACAAGGAATGGCTAAGGAAGACATACACAAGACTAGTCGTATGAGGGTTGTCAAAAATTGGGGGGTTTTTGTTTGAATGCAAGAGAAATAAATTGGAATAAATTTAGAATGATAAAAACAGTGGTTTATGAGGTAGAACATTCATTAGGGCGTTTATCATTGACTACAAAAAAATGCATGAGTTGATTAATTACGCTAGAATTAGATCTAACCCTATTGTTATGATTCTAATGATTGATTGCCTAGAACAAGATTAATCAGTGAGATCTCATCTTTAGTTTCGTTTTCAACAATCTTTAAAGCCAATCACATTAATCTAATTAAAGAGACTAATCAGCCAATTAATTAATCATTACCAATTCCTGATATGCCATGCATCAATTAATCAACTAACACATAAACACAAGCCAATGAATTAGCCTAACTCAATCGAGTAAGCCAAGACAAAGGGTAAATACACACAATTTAAGATCTCAAATTATATGCCAGAAATGATAATGAAAACTTATGCAAGATTAAGAACAAAGCCTCAAATTACCCCAATGATGTTCATACCCTCATAAACCACCAAGAGACTTAGTTACTCATGGAGGAAATATAAGGGCAGAAATAAATTGCAATTTAAAGGAATTAAACGACTTGAACAATAAAGAGAAAGATTAAAGAAAATAAAGACTATGGAATATAAATGCAAATTGGGAAGATGGAAAAACGAATAACTGAATTAATGAAAAGAGTAACTTACAAAACTCAAAAGGGCTTGACGAATAACGTTAGAAATAACAATGGAGAATCTAGAGCTAAACAAGGAAAAGAAGATGGAATCCTAATGAGGAAAATAAACTCTAACTAAAAAGCCTAGGGTTTGAAAAGAAAATAGTAAGAAGATAAAAGAAATTGAAAGTGGAAAGAAGAGATGGTGAAGTGATCAGATATCATATATGTTTTCTGATGCATTAGCCTTCTTTAAATAGAGTGAGCAGTCTCCAAACACTAGCTAATTGGGCCCCCAGCTCGGCCTTGCAGATTGGTCTCTGCTGTAACATAATTGTGGCGCGACGCTGGGGCGCTGGTACTGTGCACGTGATGAATTCTGATAGGGTTCGGGCGCTGGGGCGCGCTGAGGGCGCTGGGGCGCTCGATGCCAGTCCTGGATTCCACTGCTCCGCTTCTTGCTCAGTTCCTGATGTCTACTGCTCCAATAATTCCTATGACCTGCACCAAAAATATAAAATACCCAAGATCAAGTGCAAGGGTCATCCTTGAATTGCAAAAACATCATAAAACTTATTACTTTAGCCTTTATTTTCATTAAGTCCCAAATAATTCCAAATTGTATTAAGTACAATAAAAGGCTAAAATAGGGCAAAGAAATGCATACAATCATCCAAATTAAGGGTATAAAATATTAGCAAAAACCATGTTATCAAGTTCCGTATCGTTAAACCAACCATTCAAGATAGATAAAACATTTATTTGATTGTTTTAATGCTTAAAGCTTGTTTGGTAGAAGGCTTTTATAAGAACGAAAGCAACTTATAGAAATTAAAAAAATAGAAAGAAATGGCTTGAGACAATAGAAGAAATTTTTTTTTATTTGATTATTGCATAATTTGTTGCCTTGGTGTTTCTTCCAAATGATAAATATGAAAACTTTCTAATGAAATATTTTGCACATACATATTTATTCATGAGTCTTGAGGCCTTTTTTTTCCGGAAAACAATGTTATTTGCATAAAACTGAATGAGTTGAAATTATTAGCGATAGCATGTGGATAGGAACCCGAGCAAACGTTTTGTTGCATACATTGTTGACAGTTCTAAGTAACCGAGAATGGTGCAAGAATTTACCCTTCATTTCTTATTAGATGTTGTGGACTATGCCCATCTTCACTATCTAAAGGCTCATATCATTAGATGTGACATACTGTTATATTTGTCCTGTTGTAAATATTTGTTGACAAGAGAAATAACTTTGAAAAAAGAAAATGATAGGTTGACATCCATATAGGATGTATAGGATGGATATTTATAATTGATGCCAAATAATGATATTGCGATGCCAAAATAATGACTCCTAATGCCAAATTATTATGGATGTTCACCTCATACATCCTATATGGATATCAACCTATCATTGCTCTTATTTTGCTTTCATTGTGTAATTGGTTGGCCCAAAAATTGGATATAAGCAAAGATTTAGTATGTTTTTTCCAGTAGAATTTATGCAACAATAACCAAGGAGCTTAGCACAAGTGGTAGTGGCTTGGGTTGCTTAAGCATCTAGTCCCGGGGCGGTGTGTATGCAAAGAGGACCTTGGCTAGCCGTCCCACCCTTGAGGTGCACGCACAAACCGGCGGGAGATTAGTCATCGGAATCGCTCCGGTGGATACCTTAGGAAACCAAAAAAAAAAAAAAAGAATTTATGCAACAATAAATAGCAATTATTTGAAGATTTTGTAATCCCATGTTCATTGTTCCGTGATTGTTTTTTGGAATGTATTTGCTAAAAAAATTTGATTGAGCTGTAAATTCTAAAAAATGGTGATTCTAATAAATGCTCCTACTGTGCAGAATACTCCTCCAAATACAATTGCTGATAGAGTAAAAAAGTTAGAGAAGGAAAGGAAAAGAAATCTCACATTGCTGATAGAGTAAAAAAGTTAGAGAAGAAAAGGAAAATAAATCTCAGCTCCTATGTTGTAGCATCATTCACTCGGCAATATAAAAGAAAGGGAAACAAAACAAAGGCTGCCTAATCTGAATTGTATTTTTTTTTTGTGTTTTGGTTTGACCTTGTGTATTTTGGCTGAGGTGAACCGTGACAATTTTTTATGCAATGGTTATGATTTCCAGACCAAAATTAGGGGAAAGATGGATGATCAATTGTAATGGGGTCAAATTGTAAATTAAATATTAGCTTCATTGAAAATGAATATATCACTTTACTCTTTCATCCAATGAGTTCATTCGGTGTTAATTGCAAATTTATTAAGTACGTTCAGCTATCAACATTATGCATTTTGTGGATCTTCAAGTATGGTGGATGAGACTCCACCGATTCGTCCCTGTAATGGGGAGAGGATAGATGGCTCAAAACAAGGATCGATTTGTGGTGTTTATTGCTGTAAGTCACAGTCAGAAGCAAGCGAAGATGAAATTGATTCAATTTTCAGCAGGTTAGAGGATGAATGTGAAGCAACTAAAGAACTATGCGAGGCTAGAGGTACTGATTTTAGCAACGAGAAGGAAGAAAAATTGCGAGACATACTTGAAGCTCGAAGGAAGGAAAGGAGGGCACAAAAGGTATTAGCAAAGAAGCAAAAGCAGAATACTGATAGGAAAATACGTGTGCAGGAGGTGGGTGAGATTGATGGAACGCAAGCTTGCATGGGAGCAGCTAAAAAATCAAAATCATCAAAAGAGAAAAAAGGTGTGTTACCACTACATCAATGAATTTACTTATGTGGAATGTAAGAAGGTTGGGGATGGATTGTAAGATGCAAATGGTAAGAAGGATTGTGAAGAAAAAGGGTATAAATTTTATTGGGTTAGTGGAAATGAAGAAGCAGAAGATAAATTGGGGTTTAGTTTCAAAAATTTGGGGGAAATCAGGTATCCAATGGGAGTTTTCCCCGTCTAATGGAGCATCGGGTGGTGTTCTATGTATCTGGGAAGAGTCATTTCTCAGATCATCAAAGTCAGTAAAGGGCAGCAATTGGGTAGCAATTGTTGGGATTATTCCGGAGAAGAACTTTAAGTGCGCGATTTGTGTAGTGTATGGACCTCTAGACAGAGAAGAGAAGCTAGAACTGTGGAGTGAACTTATAGCTTTTAGAAAGGATGTTGGTGTGCCCACTATGTTCATTGGAGACTTCAATGAGGTACTAGCTGAGGAGGAAAGGAGCAGTAAAAAAGCTCTCAGTGCTTGCAGCCAAGATTTTGCTAAGTGGGTTACAATTCTGGAGTTGATAGAACTGCCTTTGGTGGGGCGCGAATTTACTTGGATGAATGGTAGATCTGGTAGTAGAATTGATCGGGTCTTCATTGATGGGGAATGGCAACTAAGTTTCCAGAATTTGGGACTTGGTTTGTCGAGATCCCTCTCTGATCACTGTCCTCTACTACTAAGGGATTCCCAAATCAACTGGGGTCCTAAGCCATTTCGTTCTATGGACGCATGGTTATCTCATGAAGGATTTCCAGAAATGGTGTCTAAACTCTGGGAGAATGCAAAGGAGGATGGGTTTCTTAGCAAACTAAAAAGTATTAGAATTCCACTTAAAAGGTGGAACAAGGAGTGCTTTGGAGACATTGAAGGTAACATTAAAAGGGTGGAGGAAGACTTACTGCACTTGGATGAAGAAATTGAAAAGGAAGATGATGATGAGAAGGCGATGAGTTTAATGGATAGAAGATTTAATGCAAGG
This sequence comes from Aeschynomene evenia, assembly GCA_013621005.1. Classification (NCBI taxonomy): domain Eukaryota; kingdom Viridiplantae; phylum Streptophyta; class Magnoliopsida; order Fabales; family Fabaceae; genus Aeschynomene; species Aeschynomene evenia. The sequence continues at coordinate 148,154 of RYYW01000089.1, read as the reverse complement.
GCTGAACTGGAGGAGTGGTTGTGGAATAAGGAAAGACATTGGAAACAACTGTCAAGATCTGTTTTTGCGAATAAAATTGATCAAAATACCAAGGTGTTCCATGCAATATGTAAAAATCGATCGAGGAAGAAGATGATTGAAAAAATTCAGATTGGGGGAAAGATATTGAGTGGCCCAAAGGGTGTGCTGAATGAGATTAGAAGGAATTTTATGAAGTTGTACAAGGAGGATAATGACTTAAACATCGAGTTTGATGAGTGTTTGGTGAATAAGATTTCGAATGAAGATGCAAGCCTTATTGAAGCCATACCCACTGTGGAGGATGTAAAGAATGTTGTATGGAGTTGTAACCCTTCTAAAGCACCTGGACCAGATGGGTTTAATTTTAACTTCATTAGAAAAATGTGGGGAAAAATTGGCTCTGGCTTTTGCAGAGAGGTAAGGAAATTTTTTGAAATAGGAAAATTACCTTCTCAAGCGAACTTAACTTGGGTGGCGCTGGCTCCTAAAGAAGGGTTCAATGGAAGCATTGATGACTTAAGCCCAATAAGCATGGTAGGATGTATCTACAAAGTTATATCTAAAATCATGACGAAAAGGTTGAAACCTCTGATGCCTGGGCTAGTTGGAGAGGCTCAGAGTGCATTTGTGGAGGGTAGAAAAATTGTGGATGGGGCGTTGATAGCATGTGAGGTTGTTCATTGGCTAAAGAAAAAGAAGGTTCCCGCTTTCCTGATCAAATTAGATTTTCAAAAAGCATATGATAGGGTTAAGTGGAAGTTTGTAGATGTTGTACTTCAGAAGATGGGATTTGGTAAGGTTTGGAGGTCATGGGTCATGGAATGTGTCTCTACTGCTTCCATGTCAGTACTTGTTAATGGAGTACCTACTGCTCCTTTCAGGATGGAAAGAGGCTTGAGACAAGGTGACCCGCTCTCCCCGTTTCTCTTTGTTTTGGTGACTGATGTCCTTAGTAAAATGTTGAACAGGCTACAATTGATTGGTAGAATAAAGCCGTTGCTGATTGGGAAAAATAAGGTAGCACTTTCACATCTACAATTTGCAGATGATACATTGTTATTCTGTCCTTGTGATCTGGAATCAATCAGGAATTTCAGAAGAATTTTGGAGGGATTTGAGTTTATGGCAGGGCTAAAAATTAATTTTCAGAAGTCTGCAGTGATTGCCTTAAACTGTGAGAAGAAAGATGTAAGTTTGGCATGTGGGATACTTGGGTGTAATTCTGGTGTACTGCCAATTAAATATCTTGGCATCCCACTTGGGGCTGACCCGAAGCGTGTTAAAACTTGGTAACCAGTGATTAAGAAAGTTGAGGAGAGACTTGCCTCTTGGAAAGGTAGATCTATGTCACAGTAACCTTTAAAACTTAAACTTAACTTCTAACTTTACTTTACTCTGTTATACACTTTTCTCTTTTGGCCTGCCCACCCTCTGAACCTTTTCCTCCACATCACCGACCCCTAGGCATGAGCTCATCCTAAACTATATTGGGGAGAGGGGGTATTCACCTTCCTTCAGTGATAGAGTTGCATGTCGAGGTTGCCACACCTCCCTCAGCAACAACTACCACATGTCGAAGGTTACATGTGTTTTTCTTTAATCTTGATCTTTAAACTTTTCACCTCCCCTCAGTAATGGAGTTGCATGTCGAGGTTTAACTCACCTCCCTCAGCCACAACCATCACATGTCGAAGGCTACTTATAACACATACTCATTCACATAGTCATGCATAATCATAAAGCATAAGGCCATATAGTTCACATAGACATCTCATAACATCATAACATTCATTAAACAACATATTTAAAGCATACAATGCATAATTAACCCATATATATCCGTTACATAAGTTGTAGAACGCATTAGGGTGCATAAAGGGTCAAAACAGTTCATTTTCGCACAAACAGCACTATTGTAATCTATTACACGGGTTGGTAATCGATTACTGTAATCGATTACATAGACTGATAATCGATTACTGTAATCGATTACGCAGCTCTGTAAACGATTAACGGAGAACAGCGTTTTCTCGCGATTGGGATTTCGGGCATCGTAATCGATAAAGAAGTCGTGTAATCGATTACGAAGTCGTAAAACACGATTCTTGGGTTTCGAAAACACGTTTTTCAATAGCCATTGGCCAAAATATGAACCTAACATCGTCCCAATCGATAGAAAACGTTGCCATACCAATTCCAATCATAAAAATACGTTTAAATCACTTTCCAATTCGTAAAACCCCTTTCTTTTTCAAAACCAATTTCATAAATCAACCCTTTCATGAACCCTAATGGGAAAAACAACGAACAACATTGAAAACTTCAACAATTCATCAAAATACTTGAAATTTCATAACAATTATAATGCCTAACCCCTACCTCTTGAAGACAACTCTTGCTCTAGACGGAATCCTAGTTTCACGAACGGCCCGACTCCAACGATGACCCTTTTCGGAGGAAAGCAACCGGTAGAAACGTCCGGCTTGGTGAGAGGATCAATAATATGTAATTATCTTTGTGGTTGGGTGAGTATTTGTGGGTGTTTCTTGACGTGGAATGGCTATGGCTATGAGGGTTCTCGAGAGAGAAATAATGGAGGCTCTGAGATGGAGAGGGAGATTGTTTCTGACCAACTGAGCTGGAAAAATAGGGTTTATCTTTTTATATTCTGAGCTACTATGGTTTAAGAGTCATCGTGGGGCCCACCCGTCACTTAAAACATCCGAAAAACTTATTCTGCGCGCAGTGTAATCGATTACATCGAGCTTGTAATCGATTACAGGCCTTCGAAAAAGCCCAATTCTGAAACTTAACCTGCTGTAATCGATTACCAAGGAGCTGTAATCAATTACTGGGCGCGAAAAATGCCCCAAAACACTTCTAAAGTGCCTCAATTCATATAATAACATCCATACACCAATTATGACTTAATATAACATCAAAGCACACATAATTACACATAAATACTCATAAGAACACATAGCATAGATACTTTAATCCAGGGGAAACATGTTAACTCAAACCCAATTAAGTTCCAATTAAAGTCCATTACCCTTAATTTCCTTTAATTAGGACCTAATAAAGTTCGTGGTGTTACACTGAAGGTTAGAAGCTGTATAGAGATTTAATAAGTCTCTATGGAAGATTGGTCACGTGCATAAAAGAAAAGAGAGGGAATAAATTTTTAAATGTAATTAGTTAAGTGTTATCTAATTGTGTTTAATTTCCCGCCTAAAAATATGGCCGTTGTAATGATTGGTTGAAATGAGCTCTCTATATAAGATGAGACTCAAAGTTGTAATAGCTAGAAGAGTTGTAATAGAACACTAGACACAACACAGAAGAGAATCACACACGATCAAAAAGTGCAAAAAGAAGAGAGATAGAAAAATCCTCTGAAAGGGAAAAAAAAGAGAGAAAAAGGGAAAGTGTGAGAAAAGAGAAATCTGAGAGAAGCTCAGATACCCTTTGAGAGGGAAGAGAAAAAGGAAGAGTCTTGTGCAAATTGAGGAAGAGAAAAGAAAAGAGAAGACTCTCAAGAACTCAGGATAAAGTCCTAATTAATTCAATCGTGCATTGGAAAGAAAAAAGGGGATTTCAGAAGATACAAGTCTGAAATTGATCAAGCCAGAAAAGGTTTGAGATTTAAGAATCCAGAAGCTGACTAAATTGATCGCTTGAAGAATTGGTTCATAGATTTGTGTTCAAGAAGACAAGGTTCTGAGAAGTCCTCAATGGTATATTGAGGCAGGAAATCTTCAGAAGGGGATATTCTGGAGTAGGCGAACCTGGGAAGGTTGAAAAATATATCTTGTATTGAATACCTGTGTAATCTTGGAACAAAGTCTAGTGGAACTCAATCTTGAGGATTGATGGACTGGATGTAGGCACGTTTTTGCCGAACCAGTATAAAAATCGGTTTAATTCTCTCACTTTCATCTCATTATATTTGTTTGTGCTAATTGCATTTAATTGATGTAATTGAATTTAATTGTTTGTGTGCTCAGAAACTGAATTAACTACATCAAAAGCTGGTATCATATTTGAATCGTGTTATTTGTTTTCTGGAAAATATCAAGAACAATCTTTAATCAATTTAAAAGTTAAAGAAACTTAAGGAAATACAATCTTTATGTGATTAATGTAACACCCTAATAATTACCTCTTTATGCTTAAGTCATATTGAGTTAATTATCGGAAATTAACATCTTGTTTCAGAGATTAATTCTGAGTAAAGTAATAATACGCGGAAAATAGGGCCAATTTATTTTTTTTAAAAGAAACGGAAGTTTTAAAATTCGGCTTGTGCGGCATAACCGATATGAATAAATATATCATTCTAAGAAACTACCCAAACTATTCTTTACGAATACATAACATTAGAATACACAACGGTGGCCCACATGTACGTAAGTAAAGTATTACAATATCTGAGATACATGTAATGTCATAAATATCATAGATAATATAAGTATATAGTGGTGAACTTTTATGAAAATCATAAGCTTGTACAGCCACTTACAACTTCCTTAAAGGTTCTCAAAAAGTGACATGGATCATAAAGTACAAATACAAGATGTAACAAAAGTAATGCTAATAGTCCTAAGCTCCAGAGCTTTCGAACTTAATCTTCACGTAAGCTCCAAATCGCTCAACCTGTAGACGTACCGGCACCCCTGTCTGTATCTAAAACAAAAGTGGTGGAATAGGGTGAGCTCCACGGACTCAGTAGGGGGATCACTCCGGTTTAATATAAAAATAGTGTAATATGCAAGATCTACTTTATTGGAGATTTCATAAATCAATTTATATCCGGAGTGCCTTACCTATATGCGTCTTGATTAATATGTATGCATTATATATATATATATCTGAAAGCACCACTACTTATTTAACTTCTGACTAGTGCATATACATAGACTCATCCTTGATAGGTGCATATTTTACCTTTATTTGAACTGGCACTAACCCTCTTATCTCTCTCTACCTCCATATCACCAAATCCCAAGACTATGAGCTCATATCTCTCTAGTTTCTACTAGACACACGGGGAAAGAGGGTTTCTCACCTTCCCTTACTAGTGATGTTAGTGACCGAGGTTGCCAACCCTCCCTTACTGACTACACTAGTGACCGAAAGTTACAAATGCGTATTTGATCTTCTATTGCCTTTCTTTTATATTAAAAAATATCATATTTTGACTCGTCATAGCATTACAATATGTAAACACATACACCACTGAATATCATATACTGGAATTTAAGTATGAATTATTGTTCATAACATGCTTATTACATAACTCACTTGAAAACATATCATTTTGCACATAATTGCATCTACATGTCATTTTCTTTTTAATTTGCTTGATTCTTTTCATAATCACCATTATCTGTTTTAAACATATATAATAAACTTGTTACAGTAATTTAGATTCTCAGGAAAGGGTTAGAAATCATTAAAATGCAAAATCACAAAATTCAGCATTTTTAAACAATTCTGCAGAATTCTGCGAGATGGCCGCTAGCGCGTCCTCTGTGGCCGCTAGCATCCAATAACGCACGACCGCTCGCTAGCGCCTAATATATGGTCGCTAGCGCGTGATCATTCGTTAGCGGCTATGATTTGGCCGCTAGCGTGTGTCCCGACTCTGCATCCATACCAGTTTCAGAATAGCAAACATATTCGAGCATATAATGATTTCTAACCGATCTTTATGCATGAAAACACACAAATACATACTATAACATAAATCTAAACCCCTACCTCTTGTAGTTTTGCCCTCTAATGCTAAAATCACCTTGTTCTTCCTTGAGCTACCTGCTTAACGCTCTAACTAACTTTTGATGATGATGGAGATGATCCTAGAGCCTCTGATGATATAGGTTCGGTCCAAAATGAAGGGAATGAGGTGAGGAATTCGAATATGGGGCTGGTCTTTGAGTGAGTTGAGTTTTGAGTGGAGTGGTGGTGAGGTTTATGAAGTTTGAGAGAATTGTGTTTTAGAGGATTTGAGGTTTGGATTTTAGTTTTTGATGACAAATGAGCTTTCTTCAGGGTGAGGGAAGAGTTTTAGGGACGGAGGGAGTAAGGAGCAATTATTAAAAGATGAGGGGCTTGAGAAAAATGCAAAATTTTGCAGAAATGTTGTTCTGTCATCGAACTGGTCGCTAGCGTGTGTTTTGCGGTCGCTAGCGACCGTCCTCACCGCATTACCCGCTAGCGCCTTTTCACTGTCGCTAGCGAGGGACCTCTACCGACTCATCTGCTAGCGAGCTAATCTGGCCGCTAGCGATGAGTACTGCTACATGACAGTAGCAGCAAGCAACATACTCCAAAAATTCCTAAAATGCATCTAACTCACTCCAAACCTTTACCAATAGTTCCTACTAGTACTTATACACTTGTGCAAACATACTCTTACTAGAATTACCATTTATTTCCTAAATTCCTTACCTAGATCATCATTCTTAACTCAATTTTGTATTATACTAACTTCTCAACCTTATGCAATGCACTTACCATTTCTAATACACATTTTTCCACATAATACACATAACACATATTTAGTCAATCATACATGTCAAACATACTCTCTAATGAAGGTGTGTGTTAGCACGAGAAGGGGGGGTTGAATCATGCTTAGATTTTCAAAATACTCTTCTAAAACTTTGTCTTTCAAAAACACTTCTCAGAAGGGTATCCTTCTGAGTCGCAGCGGAGAGTCCTTCTGAGAAAGTAAAGTTTCTCAGAAACTTTGCTTTTTGAGAAGATCAACCTTCTTGGTGATTTCTGAAACTTGTAGATTATAACTATCAAGTGTAAATACTTGTAGTTATAATTAAAGAGAGTTAGTATAATAATAACTATATTAACATGATAATATATTCAAGATATACATGAGATATTAACATAGTTGTAGCAACTAGAACCATGTATAGAGATACTTTCTATAATAGTTATCTAATATGAAGAATTACGAACTTATTCAAGATAATATCTACACATATAATAATATACTATAAACTTCAGAAACACATTCTTGTTCAAAGAGAAATGGTCATAGAGCTTCAGAAACCTCATACGAAGTTTCTGATATTACTTTCTGGTGAGAGCATAATTTGTACTGGTTCATTACGTTATTAATATCTCTCACCCTAGTCATCGAATCAAAGATCCAACCGTTCAAATGTTAGAACTATGTGTCCTTAACATTTTCATAAATTTTCAGCTCGATCCAACGGTTAACGAATCCGTATATGAAGAATTACGATGACTAGTTTATAGAAAATCAGCTCTAAGAACTCATTGTGTTCTTGCACGTTTTCACTTCAAAAATTGTCTTTCTCTCACGTAATTTTCTGATAGAAAAAGCTAGTTAGTATTATGCATCTTATACTTTATATAGAGTGTGAATTAAGATAAAGATTAAGCAACTAGAAATTAACTAGCAATAAAGTTCAGAGAGAAGTATAGAGAGTAAACACAATTTTATACTGGTTCGGCCAATGATGCCTACATCCAGTTCTCAAACAATTGTTTGAGTTCCACTAACTTTCTTCAAAGTTACAGATATTATCAAGCCTTCTCAGGCTCTCTCAAGTATTCTTTCTTCTAGCCTCTTCAGGCTTTGCAGTGAATATTCTTTCCACAAGCCTTTCCAGGCTAAGCATAGATATTCTTTCCTCAAGCCTTCTCAGGCTAAGCTTTCGATATTCTTTCCTCAAGCCTTCTCAGGCTAAGCCACCTTTTCACACTAGAAAAGGATTTACATTGCCTTAGATTACACTAAGGACTTTTCACTCCACTCTTACAAGTAAGAGATTAGTATTCTTTCATCAAGCCACTTCTGGCTTCTCTTGCTTAACTCAACACAATGAGCAAGACTAGTATTCTTTGATTGGCCTCTTCAGGCTACTTGCTCATTTACCATGAGACTTTTACAAGTATTCTTTTCCTAGCCTCTTCAGGCTCTAATTGCTCAACTCCACATGAGTGAGACTTTTACAAATAAATACAGATTTGTGTTTGAAAGATGTGTGCGTAAAGCACTTACAAACAAATGCTTAAGGACTTTGAATGAACAAAGGAAATCCTTAAACAACTCCTATTCAAAGCTTGCAACAGCAAGAATATTATCTAATGAAAGGATAAGAATAGAAGATTTCAAGAAATTTTCTTTTGAGAGAAAATTTCTCTTTTACAGAATCTCGGGTTTCTCAAGGAATATGAGTAGAAAAGATTTGATTTGATTCCTTAGAGTGACCCTAGATGCTGTTAGTGATGTGTTATAAAGTTGAATTAATGTTCTAACATCACTAGGAAATTTGGCAGCATTGCAGCAACGTGCAAGCTCACTTTGTGTCTTGTTGGGAGCTTATTTATAGCCTTTTCCAGATTATAGCCGTTGTGCACAGTTCCCAAGACTTTCTGATATGTCCTTCTGAGAGACTACCTTCTGAGAGTCTTCTGAGAGGACTGTCTTCTGAGAGCTATCCGAGAGTACTGCCTTCTGAGAGCTTTCTGAGAGGACTGCTTTCTGAGAATTTGTGCTTCTCACAAATTCTATTCAGCCTTATGAGAAAACTGCTTTCTCATAACCAAGTCAGCACTTCATGAGAAGGCTGATGCATCTTCTTGATGTGTCTTGACTAACCCAATGAGAAGTTTCTGAAAGAATTCCTTCCTTCCTTAATGATGTATCTTCTCATTCAAGATGCCTTGATTAGATCAGAGGGTGATTCCTCAGATGTAGATTTTTCTCAGCTTCTTGAAGGAACTTCTTGGACAGCTTTCTCATAAGCTCACAGCTTCTGAGAGCTTCTCAGATGCTGGCTTTCTGAACCTTCTCTGGAAGGTGTATCTTCTGATACTTACTCAGAAAGTCTCTTATGCTGCCTCAGAAAGTACTTTAATATAGATCTTGATTTCCTTGAGTGCTTTCTGAATGATTCTTATCAAAATCCGATGCTTCCATTTAATCTTCTAGGACAACTTTCTTGAGCTCGACTTTCTCATAAACTTTCAAGTCTTCTTAGAAGACTTTCTTGGCTTCTTGGAGGATGCTTTCGAGAAGTCTTCTTGGTCTTGATATCTTCTCGGTTTATGAACAGTTTCTTTATCAGAAACTTGAACTTCTTAGCTTCCAGAAACCAATTCTTGAAGTGTTCTGATATTGCAGTTTTCTCCATTCTTCTAGAAGTGCTTTCTTCAGAAGGTTCTCGCATCTTCTGAGTGAAAGCGATCTTCTGAGAATAGGTCCTTCTAAGAAACATCTTGTGCATCCTTCTAAGAAGATTCTGAGTGCATTTCTCAGAGCGCTTTCTCATGTCTTCTTCGCAGGTTGCTCAATAGCTTTCTCATGCCTTGATTTCCTTTTGAGAGGCTTTGTTCTTCTTTCTTCTTGCGCTTCTAGAACCATGTGCTTTGAGTGCTTGTAGTTCCAACTTTCTTGTGTATTTTAGCTATCTCAAATAGCTTTCTCACTGCACATATCAACACCCATTAAATTATTCTAACAAAATATTTTCTTTATATTAATTTGTTATCATTCAAAACCAAGTCTTTAATGATTTCCAATCATTAACACTTCTTGGAAGGGTGCTGGAGCTTACACCTAATACACATATATCCCAATTATGCCTTGATCGAAGCGATTTTCACTAAATCCCTCCGATTAAAGCATGATTAGGATTTTGGGGTCTTACATTCTTCCCTCCTTAAAAAGAATTTCGCCCTCGAAATTCAATACCTGTAAATAGAGTAGGATGCAAATTCCTCATCTCTTCCTCTCTTTCCCATGTATATTCCTCCGCTCTCCCCCGCCCCCAGGCCACCTTCACCAATGGGACGGTCTTATTCCTTAAGTTCTTGATACTCCGATCTAATATTCGGGTAGTCAATCATACATGTCAAACATACTCCCTAATACACATATATCCCAATTATGCCTTGATCGAAGTGATTTTCACTAAATCCCTCCGATTAAAGCATGATTAGGATTTTGGGGTCTTACAATTAAACTTTGTGATATGTGATATTGATCAATTGGAAATTTGAATTTGAGATAAATAATTAAAGAACTAACTTCAGAAGCTGTGTAGGTTACAATAATTACCTTCAGAAGCTGTAATTTGTGTTTTTTGTATAATTGTTGCTTAGATTCTGAGTATATGTGAAACATATATCATATTGCATAATTGTTGATTGATTGTATTTGAAATGCTAGTTCAGAAGCTTGATATAATATTTGTGTTGTGATATTTGTGATCATATTCCGTTGTGCAAGATAAAAAATAAATCATTGACATATTGATTTCTGTGTATGTCACACATGTGATTTAAGGTTCTGAGATCACAAGTTATATTTTTTATTCTTGTTTTAACTAACTCTTGACAAGTTTCAAAGACTTGATCAATCTTTGAGATTTTCAGAAAGTGTTGAAATAATAAAGAAGCATTCACGAAAAGTATACACAACCAATTCACCCCCCTCTTGGGTTGTGTGAAGCATATGTTAGAGGTGTTTCTCAAGAGACCCTCACATCATCAATCTTTTTTTTTTTTTTTCGATTACAACTCGAGACACTCTTTTTATAGAGAGCTATTTCAAATTACAATCACATAACTGTCATTAACAGCTATAATATCTTGGCGGGAAAACTAAACAATATGGATAATGTTTATCACTTTCAACATCTAAACATATTTCCCTTTCAGAAACTTATTAAGTTTCTGTACCACACACATCAGAAGCTCATTAAACTTCTATATCAGCTTCTGAATATGATCAGAGACTCATTAAGTCCCTGTAGCATCTTTTGTGCCAGCTTCTGAGCCATGCTTCTGAACATGCTTCTGAGCCATGCTTCTGAGCCTTTTTCTGTGCGATGCTTCTGAGCCATGCTTCTGATCATTCTTTTAGCTTCTGAAGCTCTTCCCAAGACTTTCTTACATGTATATTACAAGATCATACATTATATAATCCTAATACACACCTAGTCCTATCTTCTATGCTTCTATACAAATTATATGATTATTACAATACGATACAAGAAGCAGATACAACTTTACATACTCAAATGAGTTTCTCAACACTAAGAAGCTTTCTAAACTTATTACACTTATTTTCACTATAGCTTATCAAACCTAACTCACAAAGTTACATGAGTTTTGTTATTATCAAAAGCAAATGAGGAATTACATTAACAATCTCCCCCTTTTTGATGATGACAAAACTTATGTAATCTTTCAATGCTTTCTCAGATTTTTAAAACAATAAAAAAAACATAGCATTGATGTAGAGTTTCAAAAACGATTTTCGAAAATATACTTTCAGAGCCTCATACAAAACAATACACATTATGTATCATTCTACTTTCTGAACCATATATATCAACAAAATCATATGATCACACATATATCCAATTAATGACATATAACTCCCCCTACATATAATATTCATATAAGATAAAGACACATATCTCCCCCTACATGACATATTCATGTCAGAGCCTATATGTAATACCATCAGAAACTAAAACTCTAAAAACTCCCCCTTTCTGAACTATTTTCCAGAAAGATTACATCCATTCATTCTCCCAATGCAAGAAAGATTACAGTAAATCATCTCCCCCTTTTTGTCATAATCAAAAAGGATTAAACAGATATAATGTTGAGTTTGTTTCTAAGAAATACGAATATATCTTCTGATAGGGGTTTGGTAAAAATATCAGCCAAATTGTGTTCGGTTTCAACTAATTTTAATTCAACATCACCTTTTAAAACATGATCTCTAATAAAGTGATGTTTGATATCAATGTGTTTAGTTCTAGAATGCAACACATGATTTTTAGCAATGCAAATAGCACTTGTACTATCACATAACAAAGGTAAAGACTTGTACCTCAAGTGATAATCTTCTAATTGGTTTCTGATCCACAAAAGTTGTTTGCAATTTGAAGATGCAACATCATACTCTGCTTCAGCAGTTGATAATGCAACAATTTCTTGTTTATTGCATGACCAAGTTACCAATTTGTTTCCTAGAAGACAACATCCTCCAGAAGTGTTTTTCCTTTCTAGTTTATCATCAGCAAAATCCGAATCTGTATAACCTAACACATCAAAAGTATCTCCTTTCTCATAGAAAAGACCAAGATTAGTAGTACCTTTAAGATATCTAAAGATCCTTTTCACTAATCCCAAATGAGAAACTTTTGGTTTAGATTGAAATCTAGCACAATATCCTACACTAAACTTAATATTAGGTCTACTTGATGTTAAGTAAAGCAAAGAACCTATCATGCCTCTATATTCAGATTCATTTACATTCTCTTCACTTTCATCAATTTCAAGTGATTGTGAAGGGTGTATAGGTGTAGACATAGACTTACAATCTAGCATATTGTACTTTTTTAACAATTCATTACAATATTTAGATTGATGAATGAATATACCATTTTCTAGTTGTTGAATCTGAAGCCCCAAGAAGAATCTAAGTTCTCCCATCATGCTCATTTCAAATTCCTGTTTCATCAACTTAGAAAAATACTCACAAAGACTTGTGTTAGTTGAACCAAAAATAATATCATCCACATAGATTTGTACAATCAACAAATGCTTGCCTTTTTGCAATGTGAATAAAGTATTATCCACTAAGCCTCTTCTGAAACCATTTTTCATCAAAAAAGAGCTTAATCTTTCATACCAAGCTCTCAGAGCTTGTTTTAAACCGTATAAAGCTTTTGTTAACTTGTAAACATGATTTTGATATTTTTTATTTTCAAATCCAGGGGTTTGCTTAACATATACCTCTTCAGAAATGTAACCATTTAAGAAAGCCGATTTAACACTCATTTGCTACAAAATGAAGTTTTTATAACAAGCAAAAGATAATAAGATACGAATAGCTTCTATCCTAGCAACAGGAGCATAAGTTTCATCATAATCAATACCATATTGCTGTGTATATTCCTAAGCCACTAATCTAGCCTTGTTTCTCACTACTTCACCATGTTCATCTAGTTTGTTTCTGAATATCCATCTAGTGCCTATCACTGTTTTTCCCTTAGGTTTCTCAACTAAGAGCCATACTTTGTTTTTCTCAAACTGATCTAGTTCCTCTTTCATAGCATCTAACCAGTTTTTATCTTTTAAGGCATCAGAAATAGAATCAGGTTCAACTAGAGATACAAAAGCATTAAGTGTTCTCCTAGTTCTAACACCATGTGAAGTTTCACCAATTATGAGATTTTGATCAAGGGATTTTAACTCATTTTTTCCTCTGGTTATATTTTCTGAAGAAATATCATGATTAATATGAGGTGAGAAATCATTTACTTGGTTTGAAGTTACCATATCATCATCAGAAGCTTGAGTTTCTGAACTCTGCCTCTGAATGGTTTCTGAATCGTGACTATGAGTGGTTTCTGAACTCGGTTTCTGAGTGGTTTCTGAACTCGATTTCTGAGTGGTTTCTGAACTCAGTTTTTGAGTGGCTTCTGAGCTTGTTGAGTTGATGTTTATCTCCTCAGAGTCTCTCTCTCCATCATCAGAACTATCAGCATTATTACCATCAGAACCTGCAAAATCTCTCGAGAATTCTTTGAAGGTTATATGTATCGATTCTTCCACAGTAAGAGTCCTTTTGTTATACACTCTAAAAGCTTTAGAATTCAAAGAATATCCTAAGAATATAGCATTATCAGATCTGGCTTCAAACTTGTTAAGATTATCTCTTGTATTTAGTATATAGCAATCACAACCAAATACATGAAAATACGATATAATAGGTTTTTTATTGAACCACAACTCATATGGAGTTTTCTTAAGAAATGGTCTAATGAACACCCTATTTTGATCATAACAAGCAGTAACCTTGTTATCAATAGGATCAAATACTTGGACCTTAAACTTATCAAAAAGAACATTCAAATTAAGATCACTAAACTGACTTACACTCAATAAGTTGTGTGTGAGCCTATCTACCAACAATACATTGCTAATAACATGTTTTGATGTCTTACCAACATCACCAATACCTTTTACTTTAGACATGTACCATCAGCAAATCTGACTTGACCTTTGTTCTTGTGTTTATGTTGGATGAAGTACTCTCTCTGTCTAGTCATGTGTCTGGAACATCCTGAGTCCACATACCATCTCTTCAGATCCATGGTTTTGGTTTTTAAGCATCTCTGCAAGAAATTTAAGATGCATCTTAGGTATCCAAATTTTATTGGATCCTTTGTTGTTAGTTTTCTTTGGATTTCTGATCTTAGAATCATACTTTCCTTTGGATTTATATAACCAGCAATCATCAGAAATATGGTTGGTTTTAGAGCAATAAAAGCATTTTGCCTTTCTGAAAGTTTTCTTAAAAGAATTTCTATGTTTGACAAATCTACTTTCTGGAATATAACCAATACCATTTTTATCAAAATAAGCTGTTTGTGATCCTAAAATCATTTCAAGATTTTTAGTACCATTAACAAACTTTTCCAAATCCTTTCTCAAAAGAATATTGGTTTTCAAAAGATCAACACAGTTTTCAGAAAGTTCTTTGGTTTCTGAATCCACTTCAGAATCTGATTCACTTTCTGAACCCGAAGTGTCAGAAGTTGTCGCAGCTTCTGAAGCTTCTTTAGAATTCTTAAGAATGCTAATATCATTTTCTAAATCAATTTTCTCAAATATCAAAATATCATTAACATCTCTTAATCTTTCTAAATCCCTCTCAAGATCAGAATTAATTTTTCTGAGTTTTTCCAAATCATTTTCTTCATCAGAAAAGTTAAAACTCGATTTTGAGTTGGAGCTTCTGAACCTTTCTAAATCAATACACATTTCAGAATTGATTTCTTTTTGATAATCCAAATCTTGTTTTACTTCAGAAAACTTTTTCAAAACCTATTTGTGACTAATCTGAAGTTTCTCATAAGTATTTACAAGAAAGTTAAAATTAGACATGAGTTCATCAAAAGTTACCTCACGTTCTTTATCTTCTGAGGTTTCAGCTTCTGAGCTATAATCAGCCATAAAGCACATATTTGAAACTTCATCTTCTTCCTCAGAATCTTCATCATCAATAAGTGTGGCTTTGTATGCCTTCTTTTTCCCTTTATTCTTTGATGATGTTTCTTTCAGCTTTGGGCAATCGGGTTTGATGTGACCCTTCTCATTGCAGTGATAACAAATAACAGAATCTGACTTTGTCTTGTCCTTTCTGAAGGTGTTTGATTTCTTTTTGTTTGAGCTTCCTTTTCTAAACATCCTTCTGAACTTCTTAATGAACAATGCAACTTGTTCTAGGTCGATTTCTGAATCATCTCCAGAATCTTCCTCTTCAGATTCTGACTCAGAATCTGACTTGATTATCAAAGCCTTTTTCTTCTTTTTCCTTTTGGAAACTTTGAGAGCAGTGTTTTCCCTGAAATTGTTAGTGCTAGCAATATTTTGCAATTCTATTTCATGCACCTTTAATGATCCGATTAAAGCATCAAACTTTAATGTTTTCAAATCTTTAGTTTCTAAGATAGCAGTTACTTTTGGTAACCACCTTGCAGGTAAGCTTCTCAAGACTTTTCTTACAATTTCAGCATTAGGCATATCATGGTTGAGATATCTCAATTGATTTATGATACTAAGAAACCTAGTAATCATACTATTTATAGATTCATTCTCATCCATTTTAAATTGCTCATACTTTGATCTAAGCATATCTATTTTAGTTTCCTTAACTTCATCAGTGCCATCATGCAATAGAGCTAATCTATCCCATATTTCTTTAGCAGAACTACAACTTATGATTTTATCATACTCACTTTTAGTTAAAGCACAAATAAGCAAATACTTAGCTTTGGAGTTGAGTCTGACTGTAACATCCCAATTTATTAACTATGCCATGGACATAACTAACAAATTGACATGTTACAACCACCCAAAAACCCCATATTTTATTTTTATAGCATAAACCCTTATCACGAATAAACAACATTGTCGATACACGAGAGCCATGACCTTTGGAATCATGCACGAATGGATATCCTGGATAATCGTCTAAAAGTATATGAAGAATAGCATAAGTAATAGAGGCCCATACATCAATGGCCATAATATTAAATACATAATATATGCGTAGGAGTGCAATATAAAAATATTTAAGTATATTAGAGGTTCTGTTTAATACATGCCATATAACATGAAAAAGAGCTGCTACAACCCAAAAATGGACAGTGTGAAGTCCTGGTCCGGATGTACAAAGTGGACTCAAGTGGAGTGCAAAGCTGCCCAATAAATATATACAAGCCAAAAGAGTGTTTATCTCCCTCGCAGGGGTACAAAAGCTCCAGAACAAAACATACAAACCACAAGATATAACTAGAATTAAAAGGGGGCGGCTACAAAGCCGATCTTCCAATCGTGGCTCCGGTGTCTTCCGTTCGATGTTAACCGTCACTTTCCTCGCTCAGTCCTGGTCCTCCAGCTAAGGACAACACCTCCGACTCGTCCTCCATCTGCTCGTCCTCGTCGGTGGGCGGGGCTGCCTCATCACTCTCGTACCCCTCCTCCTCGGGGTCTGACTCATCCGACTCCGGAGCGGGTACGGGCACTGAGGGTGGTGGCGGACGAACGGGCGCTGGGACAGGCGCGGGTGCAGGATCGGGGTATCTCGCCATGAGCTCCGGGATGAAGAAACGATATAGCCCGGATACAGTGGAGACCATGCTCCCGGCGCCGGTCGACGGCAGCTCGCAGTCGCGAAGTCATATGTCAGTCGGTGCGGCAGGGGCGGCGGCAGTGGCTGCTCCATACGTATCTAGAATCGAAGCATCAAGAGAGAAAAGAGTAAGACGGGGTCGTCTTAGTTACTTACATAGAGCAGACAGACCTACGTGCTCGAAAACGTTGATTATAGCCAGTCAAAGTAATACTCGGGTATAAAACGGTACTTTACTTTCTAAAAAGGCGGAGTCGTTACTTTGACTGGTTCAAACATCTTACCGATCCGTTTCTAAGGGAACCTAGGGTCTCTCTAAGTTCTCGTGTTTCCCTCATTCAATGTGAATGCACACTCATCTCCCGGGCATCTAATCATACCATCACAAGCATATCAACAATCCAAACATTCATCCTACATCCACCCGTTAAATCTCTTCACTTCGACGAGCAACACTACCGATTATTCTCTTCGCTTCGGCAAGCGGTCAAAAACCGATTGTTCTCTTCACCTCGGTGAGCGGCACTAACCGATTATTCTCTTCGCCTCGGTGAGCGGTACTAGCCGATTTTTCTCTTCGCCTCGGTGAGCGGTACTAACCGATTATTTTCTTCGCCTCAGTGAGCGGTCGTAGCCGATTTTTCTCTTCGCCTCGGTGAACGACACTAACCGATTATTCTCTTCGCCCCGGTGAGCGGTCGTAGCCGATTTTTCTCTTCGCCTCGGTGAGCGGCACTAACCGATTATTCTCTTCGCCTTGGTGAGCGGTCCTAAAACTCAATCCAACCTGTAACATCCAATAACGTTTAAATCTACCTCTAGTTGCTTCGGGATACTCTTCGGGAGTTACCTGGCATGTACTTCAAGAGTTACCCGGCATTCTCCACGAAACCAATCTATTTTCACAACTATATCAATTAAACTTCATCTAGTTGTTTCCGGGTACTCCTCGGGAGCTTCTTGGCATGTACCTCAGGATTCACCCGACATTCCCACGAAACCAACCTATCATCAATCGTAACTCATCATTTTTCTTAAAAGTATATAGGTGCATAATTACATCATTACAACAACCATCTCAATCTAGTATTCAACTATGTCCATAATCTATCTTTAAAACAATTATTCAAACAAACATAAACTTTGAAATCAAACACATAAGTGATGAGCATTTTTTCCCGCTTCATCATTTCATACATTTATAATATCTTTTCATCCAAGTATCTATGACCATAATCTCATTATGTCACATAACATACTTTAGCATTCAATCATAGTACCATGTAATTGTATATACCTAATTATGTCATGTTCACATATTCATGTCATACCTTATCATCAAACATAGTATTATGTAATTACACACATTACACATAACGTAACATATCATCCTCATGACATAATTCATCATCATCTCATATAAAGCCTCTCTTCCTCATAACAACATAGCATAATCCTTCTTTATCTCTAATTAACATAGTATAATTCATCAACATAATCCTTTATATAACTCATCATCATCTCATTCTAATACATACATTTCATCATCGTAATTCATAGTAATACACTCATCAATTCATGTCACTACATAGCACAACTCATATCATATCTACACATTATTAACTTAACATTTTAGCATATTAACATCACCATTTATCATCTTCTCATATCACTAATCTCATCATCAGTTCCTATCAGCAAATGCAATCACTATCATATTCTACTAATACACGTCATCATTTCAATTGCATAGCACTTTCATAAAGACATTCGAGCTCTCCAAATACAACACTCTTACTTTAAATTAAAACATTAAATCTTACATCATACACATAACATATATCTACAATTATTCTCATCAAATCTCACAAAGCTCGCCATCAACACTTTAGCTCACCATCCTTTAACAAAATATTCTATATTTTTCCATTCCCTTTTAAGATCAAATAGCATGCAACATACTAATTTTTATCATGTTAAAATAGCATATTAACCCCCTAGTCATTATTGGAAAACTTGTACTTAAAATAGGGGATCGATCCCCAGGGGTCTGGGATCAATCCTGCACTAAAATTGTCCCTCTCGGGTAAAATTTTGCCCAGGGGGTCGATCCTCAGGGGTCTGGGATCGATCCTCCCTTTAAATTTTGCATAAAACTCATTTTCTCAGCACGGGGATCGATCCTCTCATTGTGGGGATCGATCCCCACTTGAATTTTTCCAAAACAACAATTTTTTTAACATGGGGATCGATCCTCCAATGGTGGGGATTGATCCCCACAGAACAGATTCTGCAGAAAACGCAGAAAATCGTGTTTTAGCTCATTCTCACCGCAAAACTCATACCCATTCATCGAAATGCTCAAAATTCATCATCCACACTTACATACACATATTACAAACATAAGAACTCAAAATTAGACTCATCAACAAGAAGGAAAATCAAAATCACTCATGCATGCAAGCAACACAACATGCACAAATAGCAACATGCAAGAGCACCACTTAGCTTCATACATCAGATTCATCAAGAAACCATAACATGCATCATGGAGCTCGAAAATGAAATTGATTTACAGCAAGAATCAGAGACAAATAAGCTCAAGCATAGAGGGAAACTTATTGGGGATGGATGGGTAGAAGGTAACTCACCTTAAATTGAAGCAAAGTGCAAGAAATGGTGATGGAGAAAGGCTTTCCTTGGACCTCACTTGTGGTGGCTGAGTTAGGGTTGATGGAGGGGGAAGAAAAGCTCTGAAATTGTGTTTTTTGTGAAAATGACTAAGTGTTTTAGGGGGTGGGGAAGCTGGCCGAGACTTAAGGGGGAAATGGGGGTGTTTTATTTTAATTTTTGTGTTGTTGTAGTGTTAAGTGTGGTTAGGTAGTGAGTATGAGTATGTGTTTGAGTATGATACTGAGTAAGAAATTGCAACTAAATTTTGTGGTGAGAGTTTAATAAATTTTGGAAAGCTCAGGGTCCTAAAAAGTTACTCCGGTTGTGTGTAGGATCGAGCTCAGGCTCTCTCTCAGGTTACTCAATTACTCACTAAACATCCAATATTTAAAATAAGAAAATGGCATATGATCGTTACGAAAAATTTCCTTAATATTATGAGACTCTCAATAAGTCTAAAATAATTATCTCGCTATATTATTAATTTCACGTTATTTATTTATTAAAAGAATTTTACCAAAATCAGGAAAAATGTGAAATTCAATAATAATAGCTCTAAAATCATAACTTTCCAATATTGGTGGAAATATTTTCTAATTATTTTCTAAACACCAATTTGAGACTTTCAAATAAATATTAAGGTCTCACCAAATTTTTATAACGATCATTGCATCTCTCAGGGGTTCTATTAACTCATACAAATAATAATACTAGGTTTGCCTTGCTCCACAAGCAACCTAGATTATTATGTACTAACACACAACAATACATTTAATTTAAATTACATAACATAATTACAGGTACATATATATATATATATATATATACATATACATACATATATCCCCACTGGCACACTATGAGCATGGAAATTCATATATATATATATATATATATATATATATATACACATACACCAATTACTTGGGGTACGTAAATGTACACAGATGCACTTACATATATACATATGTTGTCACATAATTATCTCGTTCCTTATTTCTCACTTCTCATGAACATGTCTATCTTAGACAACACCATTATTATATTATTCATCACTAAATAATATAGGATTGCATACATTTCACCTTTGCACATGCATGACTATGTTCAATTATCATACTATTCAGCCATAAATAAATTTCATAAAATTATACTTGATCCATCACCACAACCATTTGATTTTTATCATCATCATATATCAAATATCATTAATCATAATTAATTCTTTACGATACCTTAGCTCACCATAGCTCGTATTGTCAGAACACAAAAATCGCCACATAAGTATCATCATCACACAACTTCAAACCAACACATCGTACATAGTCACGCCATAAGAACACCATAAATAATCATTCTATCACAACGTTATAATCTCGTTATTGTCGCGCGTCGTCAAACACGGTCATAACTCGATCGCATATTAAACACGATTTTCAGGGTGTTACAAATCTACCCCCCTAAAAAGAAATTTCGTCTCGAAATTTCCGATCATTTTTGTTTTTTTTAAGGGGGTAGGGATGCTCCTATCGCGTCTCTAACTGGAGCTTCCCTTGCATGATCTCTCCAAACAACTCTCATCAGAGGAACCTCCTTTTGGCGATTCATATTTACTTTGCAATCCGCAACCCTAGTGGGGGGAGTCCGAGCATTAGATTGTTTGTAACTGTATGGTCTGTTTCGATTGGCCGTCCCCCAAAGGGCGACACGGGCGCTCCAACTTAACCTGGTTCCGAAAATCTCGCGGCAACGCTTCCTAAAACCTGGGTATAAACCTTGAATTACGGTCGGAGACAATCAGAGTAGGCACTCCGTATAGGCGGGTGATCCAATCTATGTTCATTTGGGTCATTTTCTCCCATGGATGACTCATCCTCATCGACAAAAAGTGGCCAGATTTCGTAAATCTGTCCAAAATGAACCAAAATTGCGTCAACTTTCCTCTGTGTCAGGGGTAATCTCGTCACAAAAATCCATCGTGATGTGCTTTCATTTCCATTCTGGAATGCGGAGGGAAACCAAAACGCATACTGGCCTCGGGTGATCCGCCTTAACCCTCTGTCAGGTAAGGCACTTTCCACAAAATGGGCTACATCTCTGTTAAATCCTGGCCACCAGAATCGTTCCTTCAGGTCATTATACGTCTTGATCACCCCCAGGTATATACTGATATAGCTCGATGCGGTTTCAGCAGTACGCCCTCTCGTAGTTCTTGGCTCTTAGACACGCCAATCCCTCAAAATTTCTTGTCCTCCGGGAATTGCAGACCACCCGGATGTCCACAATCCTTAACTCCCTGCAAATCCCGGTTAAGGCGAACAGGGCGAGTCCCTAGTTATCCACTCTTACAACTGCATGTGGGAACCAGATTGGGAGTTCTACGTTATCGTTTCTACACTGGCTTAGCCTTTTTAGGTCATCAGGGAAAAGGATCGTTTTAGATTCTCAAACTAGTATAACCCGATCTAGCCTCAGCCAAACCATTCCTAGGGTAATATCTAGCCCGGTCAGGGGTATACATATCAAATCAGTCTCACATGCTCTCTCTAACAGTTCAAAAGTGCACCCAACAATGCATGTATCAGCCATAACGAGTGTGACGTACCAAAATCATATAAACAGATAAGATTACCCTTTACAACCTATGCTTACCTTGGATCAGCTCCCTTGGCGCCCTCGTCTGCTCAGCAGCGACCGCAAAAACGCGTGCGTGACGCTGCGGTTGTTGATTCCCTCCTTGAGGGCAAGATCTTGCAAAATGCTCTGTCTGCCCGCAAGAGAAACAAATCGAGCAATCTCCCTGGTGCCTCTTGCCACATTTGTCACAGGGAGGGTATCGTACAAACTGGGCCGGTGGCCTCGCCACTGGATCCACTGGACGGACAGGTTGTGGTTGCTCTGCCTCATGATGTCTTGGCGGAGGTGGCGACCTCCTCCACGGTCGTGGTCGCCGTTGGTGTGGTCCTTGTTGTTGTTGATGACGATGGTGCTGGGGTGGCTGGGGACGGAACTGGGGCTGCCCTGGCAGCTCTTGCGCCCTAAATCGCCCCTGGTGATTAGGGAAATAAGTGGGGGTGCCTTTGTGGGGGCTCACCAAACTGCACGGGGGGATGGGCTCTCGGCGTCTGGCTAGGCCCTGCCTCATCTAACATCTTTCTTTTTCCGGCCTCCCGCTCGACCTCAGTTCTCCTCTGAGAGCTTTGCTCCTGTGCTATGCACATATTCACCAAGGCGGCATAGCGGTTCACCATCCTCTCATTCAAGTCCGGCCTCAGTCCCTGCTTATACCTCACACACTTCCACTCCTCATCCGAATTCAGCTGGTAGGTGTAGGAGTGACGGCACAATCGGTCAAACTTCGTTGTGTACTCCAAGATAGACATGTCCCTTGCACTAGCTCAAGAAACTCCTTGTCCTTGGCATCACGCACTATCCTGGGAAAGTACTTCTCATAGAATGCTGCCTTGAATCCTCCCCAGTATATCCCGTCCTCCGTCGGTTGCAAGACCGGTCGCACGGCCTCCCACCAAGATTCGGCCTGGTCCTTCAGCTCACGAGTAGCAAATTTTACTTTCTGCGCCTCAGTCAGGTGAATATCCTCGAAAATGCGCTCGATTTTGGTGCCCAAGATTTTTGCTCTTATGGCCATGTAGGGGATAAGAATATGACATTTGGTGAGGCCCTTCAACAAGAGGTGGACCGAAAAATGGCGGAGATAATGGATATTCTTCAGGAGTTGGCCATGGTACCTTCTTTGGAGCTAGATGTTTCTAATATGATGAATATGGCAATGGGGCTTCCATGTGAGGTGTACTACTTCTCTTTTGAGGATAAGGTCAAGTTAGATGAGCTTTTGGAAACATGTAGGAGGCTATATGATGAGTTCTTTTCACCTCCACCACCATACACACAAACCTACACCTCACCACCATACCCACCATCATACACTCAACCATCACCACACCCAAACCCTTACTCACACCCTTCATACAATGATGCTTATCAACAACCATATTACGAGCCATCACCACCCTCTTACCATGAACCATCTCCACACCCTTATCATGAGCCCACTCTATACCCATACCCAACCGAAAATCCAACCCCACCACCCATAGACCCATCTTCCTCATCTCAACCTCTTGCATTTCCTTCTAAGTGTAATGAGGCAGAAGGCTCCACAATGACCCAAATCATAAAGCTTCTTAGGGAGCAAAAGCAATGAAATGAAGAGCTCTTGCGCCAACAAGATGAAATGCAAAGGAAGCTTATGCAATTGGAGAATGCTCAAGCCACATCCTCTAGCAACCAAGAGGCATCACTACCCTCATCTCAATCACCATTATCCAACCTGCAACCTTCCCCCTCACCCCAATTGCCACATGCATCACCATCACCATCACCACTCTCACCTCCACTACCACATGAAGAGGATTGTGCTCTGGAGCAAATGGATTGGACAACTTTGAAGTCCATGGTGGAAGAGCTAGTCGGGGGAGTTGAGGAGCCTCCACCTCCACCTTCACCCATTGAGGCATTCTACGTTTTGGAGCCTCGTGACCCCTTGGATGGTGACTTGGGAGTGGATGCCGAGGAGAACTCCGATGATGATGAGATTGTTTATGAGGACCCACCGCCGCCACCTTGTGAGTTAGAAGAAAAAGGAATCATGGAGAACTCTCATCTTTGTGTCGAGGCTACTGCAGGAGCTTCTTCATTGGAGGATTTCACCATGGGGCCATGTGAAGCGGTTTGTGTTGCGGTCATTCCTTCCCTACCCTCGATCGAGTTCATTTTCCTTGGTTCGAGGTCATTCTCCCTCTCTCGCCATGAGTACGCCTTCCTAGAGACGGATGCACAACTCCTAGTCATTTGTGGGGAGTCAACATCTTCTCAACTTGAGGCATCTTGGGAACCAAAGTCTGTTGGTATTGTCCATGTGAAGGCTTCTTGTGAGGTTCACCATCCCTCCTCACTTGAAGTTAGTTGCTCTTGGGATGCTTTGTCAAAGGGGAGTTCTCACTCCCTAAGGAACAAATTAAGGGCCAAGATGCATTGGTCCGGAGAAAAGAAGAGGATCGTGCTTCGTGTTTTCATTTGCTTATTATGGGATCCCGGCGGAGGCGTTGAGAGCACTCCGTGGTGGAAGCTCCTAGACCAATTCAAGCATAAGCCGCCTTGAGGGAGTTTCTGCAACTTTCTTTTATTTTATGTTTTGCATTTAAATTCAATAAAGCATGTTTTAGGTAAATTTTCACATGTTGTGTGATAGTTTAGGTAGTTTGTTTGTTTGAATTAGTGACTTGTTCGGTGAGTTTTCTTGTTCTAGTCTTGTCGTTTGCATTTCCATTTGTTAGGAATTATATTTTGGTAGTTTAGGGTAGTTTTAGCTTCATTTAACTCAATTTTCTACATAAATTCTGCACTTAGGATGAGTTGGTCGCTAGCCACCAACACCGCCGTCGCGCGCCGTGAAAAACTTTCTGCCAAAGGCATAATCAGCACTTGGTCGCTAGCCACCATGCATCTGGTCGCTAGCCACCACCAATTTTCAAAAAAAGAAAAAAATCGAAAAAAAAGTCCGAAAATGAAAATTTTAGGTAGTTTAGGTTCACTTTGTGTGCTCCTTGTCTTTCTTTGTTGCTTTGTAAATGTTGTGCTTGAGACATTCATCATTTTTAAGTGGTTAGGTGTTCCAACACGGTTGCATTACATTTAGTTTTTAATTCTTGCTTGGTGATTGATCTTAATTTGTATAGATGATTTGTGTTTGGATATGCACCTTGTGAGTTTTGAGCCTTACATTGGGTGGCCACATTACATGCCATTCCATTCTTGATGTGTGTATCTCTTGTGACTTTGTCGTTCTAGGGTTTGCCTTATCTTTTAATGGAGGCTACGTTTCATATGCATTCTTGAGTGTGATAGAGGCACTTTTCTTCTTTAGCTCACGGCCATATTGCCCACCCTCTACATTACCATTGCAAGCCCCTTTGAGCCTTATATCTCATTCTTTGATCTTAGCTCACCTTTAGCCTAAAAAGTGAAAAACCATTTCACACCCTACCTTAGGAGAAAGTGGAGTAGCATTGGTTTTATCATTTTGTGTGCTTGAGTCTAAGTGTGGGGGTTTGTCGTGGACGACAAACTTTTAAGTGTGGGGGGGGGGGACATCTTGATGTGTTGTTGTGAAAAATGGTGTGAATTGTATGTAATTAATATGTAATTGAAAAAAATTAAAAAAAATGAGCAAAGGAAGAAAAGCACACAAAAGCAAAGTAAATTCAAGGTCAAAGACCTCATGGGTAAATGTTTAAAGGTTCAAAACGAAAATAAAGAGTAAAACTCTTGTGCTTATAGTTTTGTGTGCTTAGAATTCCCCCTTGTGTTTGATTGAGACTCACATAACCAATGCTAGTCTAACTTTCTTGGGTCCTTTAACTCACTTATCCATACATTCCACACCTTAACCTTGGCCTCATTACAACTAAAACAAAGTCCTCTTGATTCTTGGGTGCGTTGAATTTTAGTGGTGGAGATCTAGAGGTTTGGCAAACCTACGTTGAATGCTTGGTCTAACAAGAGAATTGAGAGGAAGATCAAGCCACTTTATAAGTGAGTAGAGAGCATACACACTCCCTTGAGGTCCTTCCATTTCATCTATGCATTTTAAGGGATTTTTGCTTGGCTTTTGATGTTGTGTCTCTTGATATTAAAATGCTTGGTTGCTGGAATTTCTTGCTTCTTTAAATGTTTTCTTGGTCTTAAGCCATAACACTTTTGAGCATTCATTGAAAGCCAAGTAGCACCTTGTTTCTTTTGTTTTGATTTGTTAGTTTTAGTATCTCTTGCATGAGGACATGCAAGTGGTTAAGTGTGGGGGTATTTGATAGGATGCGAAATTCTGTGCATTTTTTATCCATATATGTCCATCTTGCATCCTTTATTGCATTAATAATAGTTGTTTGCTTTGTTTTTGCATATTTTCACTTTCTTGGTTGGTGTGGCAATTTTACATCTTTTTGAGGCTTGTTAGTGGCACCTTGGTCTTATTATCTTTTGATGCACTCTTGGGTAGTGTTTTGTGATTTCAGGAGTCTAGGCCGGAGCTACTTCGAGTCTTGGGAGCATTGGGAGCGGACGCATTGGCAAGTCAGAGAAAGCAACTTAATATTGAAAATGCTGTGTTGGTCGCTAGCTACCACTTTTTGGTCGCTAGCCACCAAGTCCTGACAGCATCATCAAATTTTGCATAATTTTGCAAATTGGTCCCTCTAGCTTTGTATTAATGAAACTTTTGTAATTTTGCTGAGACACTCTTTCACACCTTTTCTTTAGTCTTAGTTTAGGTTATTTTATGAGGGAATTCTAGAGAGAGAAGCTCTCCCTTCTCTCTAGAATTTCTCTCTATTTCTACACACTTTGTTCTTACTCTTTTCACACAATTCTCCAAGTTCAATTTAATTTCTAATTTCATTTCCATCTTTGCTATTGCTTTTATTTCTTGTTTCTTACTTGCCCTTTTAATTATGGTTGGGTAGTTTCTTCATTCTTGGTGTTGGGTAATGCTAGAATCACATTTTCTCTTGAAACTCATTGCATGATTTTGCTCTTGCTTCCTAATCTCTTGGTTCCAAATGCAATTATAGTTTGTTTGTGTGGATCCATGCTTGCTGATTTTAATTGTATATCTTGAATGCATTTTAGTTTCTTGATTGAGAGATTATTGTGCATTTGAGTGTTTTTGGGTGTTGAGTGAGGATTATCATTTGATGCTCATTTTCTAGGAGAGTAGGAATAATTCTTGATTGAGAATTAGGTTTGCATATGTTTAGGATAGTTTTACTATTTTGGTTTGGATTCAAATCATTTTGGTTGAATAATTCTTATGCAAGATGGCGGCTCCCGATCTCACTCAACAATACCTCGGCATCATTTACCCCAAGCGGAGGCCGATTTCGAACTCAAGGGGGCTTTAATCCATTGGCTCCCTAAGTTCCATGGGCTAGCCGGAGAAGACCCCAACCAACACCTCAAGGAGTTCCACATCGTTTGTGCCACCCTCCGACCTCAAGGAGTGGATGAGGATTTGGTGAAACTCCGTGCTTTCCCATTCTCCTTGGAAGGAGCCTCCAAGCAATGGTTGCTCAACTTACCCAACGGGGCAGTTAACTCATGGCTCACCATGAAGCGGGTATTTTTGGAGAAATACTTTCCCGCATCAAGAACTAGCTCCATCCGGAAGGAAATATGTGGAATCCGGCAAATGCATGGGGAGACACTCTATGAGTATTGGGAACGCTTCAACAAATTGGTGGCTAGTTGTCCATTCCACCAAATTCAAGAAAATCACTTGATCCAATACTTTTATGAGGGACTCAACCCGGCGGATAGAGGCACCATTGATTCCTCAAGTGGGGGTGCTCTAATGAACAAGACTCCAACTCAAGCTAGGGAGTTGATTGAGACCATAGCGGCGAACTACCAACAATTCGGAGCAAGGGATGCTCGTAGTTCGAAAGGGGTCAATGAAGTGGTTGCTATGGAGTCCAATGGAGTTTAC
Organism: Aeschynomene evenia; assembly: GCA_013621005.1. Taxonomy (NCBI): domain Eukaryota; kingdom Viridiplantae; phylum Streptophyta; class Magnoliopsida; order Fabales; family Fabaceae; genus Aeschynomene; species Aeschynomene evenia. Next base: position 120,180 of record RYYW01000089.1, on the reverse strand, counting down.
AAGAAGTTGGATGAGATTTCGGTGTTCATGAAGCAACTTGAACTCAACCATCACAAGCCACCTTCCATTCCACCCATTGACATCCAACAAGTGTGTGGCATTTGTGCAAGTGACCACCCTACCGACACTTGCCCCCAACTCATGGATGATCCAACCATGGTGGCCGCTACACACCAATTCAACAATAGACCCCCCTTCAACCCAAATAATCCACCCATGGGGAACACATACAACCCCTCTTGGAGAAACCATCCTAACCTTAGGTGGGGGAACAACCAACAAAACCAATACTCCCAACCCACCTATGGCCAAGCTTCTAACTCCCAACCATACCACCAACAACCTCCAAAATACCAAGCTCCACACCAAAGACCAAACCCCCAACCTCAACTTACCGGCAATAAACCCCCTCTTCAAATTCTAGCCCCTCCTCCAACCAATGATGCGGAGAACCCCGCCATGCAACAAATCATCAAGTTGCTTATGGAGCAAAAGCAACAAACAGATGCCCTCTTTCAACAACAAAACGAGTTGCAAAGGAAGATCCTCCAATTGGAGAGTCCTCAAGCATCTTCCTCAAATGCCCAAGGAGGGCAACTTCCCGCTCAACCGTTCCCAAACCCAAAGGGGGACGTCAATGCCATGACCCTCCGCTCCGGAACCACTCTACCGGAAAAGGAAATTTTGGAAGAGGATGGCAAGAAGAAGGGCAAAGGGAAGGAGAAAGTAGTGGTTGAAGAAGGCAAAGAGGAGGACAAGAAGGAAAAGGAGGAGGAGGGCAAAAAGGAAGAGGAGGCCCAACCAAGGTGCTTGCCTTTCCCCCAACTTATTAGGGGAAGCAAGAAAAAGCAAGCGGAAGTGGACCCGGATCTCTTGGAGACATTCAAGAAGGTGGAAGTCAATATTCCCCTCTTGGATGCTATCCAACAAGTTCCGAAATATGCCAAGTTCCTCAAGGAACTTTGCACTCACAAGCGGAGGATCAAGGAGGCAAAGTCTCAAGTTGAAGTTGCCATGCTATCTCCCTCCTTGCCCCGTAAATTCCAAGATCCGGGGAAATTCTCTATACCTTGCGTGGTGGGCAAAATGGTCATCAAGGACGCGCTTGCGGACTTGGGAGCAGGGATTAATGTGATGCCCAAGGCCATCTATCAAGCCCTTAACTTTGGCGAACTCAAGCCAACCGGTTTGCTTCTTCAATTTGCAAACCGAAGTGTCCAGAAATCGGAGGGAATTCTTGAAGATGTACTTGTCAAGGTAAATGAATTAATCTTCCCCGTTGGTTTCTGTGTATTGGACACCAATGATGAGGTACCATTGGACCAACATACACTTATACTTGGCCGACCTTTTCTAAAAACCGCTAAGGCCAAGGTGGATGTGTATGCGGGTACTTTGGACCTCGAATGTGGTGATCTCAAGGCTCGTTTTTGTCTTAAAGAAGCTATGAAACACCCTTCTGAGTCTCATTCTATTTTTTCTGTTGATATTATTGATGAATTGGTGGAGGATGAGGTAGAAGGGTGGTTTCAAGGCTTAAATCCCTCTAGTGTCATTGCCAATGACTTGTGCCTTGAAACTTGTGAAAATTGTTTTGAAAAAGGTGAATTGTGCACAAAATGTGCGAATGAGGATTTTGATGTTTTTGGAACAAATGAGAAAACAATTGATTTGGGTAAAGAATTGATTTCAAGTGAAATTTTTGGATATGATGCTTGTTCTTGTGCCAAAGCATTTGCTGTTTCAGGTGATCCTCCTGAGGGAGCTCAAGCACCACCCACTGAAGAACTAAAGCCTCTTCCTCCACATCTCAAATACATTTTCTTGGGGGAAGGAGAAGCTCAACCAGTAATCATAGCCAGTGATCTCTCCACCACTCAAGAAGACAAGCTTACGCAAGTCTTGAGGGATCACAAGGCGGCTATTGGGTGGACCTTGGGAGATCTCACTGGGATTAGCCTCTCCACATGCACACACCGCATTTTCTTGGAGGAGGGTGCAAAACCGGTGAGACAACCTCAAAGAAGGATGAATCCCTTGATTTTAGAGGTGGTCAAGAAGGAAGTGACCAAACTCTTGGCTGCGGGCATCATCTACCCCATTTCTGATAGCCAATGGGTAAGCCCCGTCCAAGTTGTTCCCAAGAAGTCCGGCATCACCGTCATCCATAATGAAGAGAATGAGTTGGTCCCAACGAGAGTCCAGAATAGTTGGCGGGTTTGCATAAACTACCGCCGACTCAACCAAGCAACCCGGAAGGACCACTTCCCCTTGCCTTTCATTGACCAAATGCTTGAGAGGTTGGCCGGACAATCCCACTACTGCTTCTTGGATGGATTTTCGGGGTATTTCCAGATTCACATAGCCCCGGAGGATCAAGAGAAGACGACTTTCACATGCCCCTTCGGCACTTTTGCCTATCGGCGCATGCCATTTGTGCTCTGCAACGCCCCAGGCACCTTTCAGAGGTGTATGGTAAGCATTTTTTCTGATTTTCTTGAAAGTTGCATGGAAGTTTTTATGGATGACTTCACTGTTTTTGGTTCTTCATTTGATGTATGCCTAGATAGTTTGACCAAGGTCCTAAAGAGATGCATTTCCTCTCACTTGGTGTTAAATTTTGAAAAATGCCATTTCATGGTTCAAAAAGGTGTGGTCCTTGGTCATATTATCTCTAGGGAAGGCATTTGTGTTGATAAGGCTAAGATAGATGTGATTACTTCTCTGCCTTACCCCGCATGCGTGCGGGAAGTTCGTTCTTTTTTGGGCCATGCAGGGTTTTACCGGCGGTTCATTAAAGACTTCAGCAAGACGACCCTCCCTCTCACAAAACTGCTGCAAAAGGACGTGGATTTCTGCTTTGATGAGGCTTGCAAGAAGGCGTTTGACGCGCTTAAAGGGCACTTGACCACCGCACCTGTGATCCAACCTCCGGATTGGACACTCCCTTTCGAGTTGATGTGCGATGCCTCCAACCATGCGTTGGGTGCCGTGTTGGCACAATCGGTGGGTAAGGCACCTCATGCTATTTACTATGCCTCTCGTACTTTGGATTCGGCGCAATCCAACTATACTACTACCGAGAAAGAGCTCCTAGCCATTGTTTTTGCACTTGAGAAGTTTCGCTCTTACTTGCTAGGCTCCAAGGTAGTAGTATATTCGGATCATGGCGCCCTCAAATATCTTTTGAAGAAACCCGAGGCCAAGCCTCGTCTCATCAGATGGATGCTACTCTTGCAAGAGTTTGACATTGAGATTAGGGATCGGAGTGGTGCTCAAAATTTGGTTGCATACCATTTAAGTAGACTTGAGCACCTTCTTGATGATCCCCATCCCATTGATGACTCTTTTCCTAATGAGCGATTGCTAAAAGTTGATTTGGTCCCATGGTACGCACCTATCGCCAATTACTTGGCAGCCAAGGTTCTCCCCCCAAACTTTTCAAAATCCCAAGTAGACAAATTCAAAAGTGATTGTAAATACTACTTGTGGGATGAACCATTTTTGTGGAGAATTGGCGCCGATCAAGTGATTAGGCGATGTGTGGAGGACTATGAGACACATTCCATTCTTCGTTTCTGTCATTCCGGCGCGAGTGGAGGTCACTTTGGACCACACCGCACATCCCGGAAGATTCTTGACTGTGGATTCTATTGGCCTTCTCTTAAGAAGGATGCTTATGAATTTTGCAAGGCATGTGAACAATGCCAAAGAGCCGGAAACAACTCTTGGAAAAGTGAGATGCCTCAACAACCCTTACTCTTTTGTGAAATCTTCGATGTTTGGGGCATCGATTTCATGGGACCATTTCCGGTTTCTCATGGTTATGTTTACATCCTTCTTGCTGTGGATTACGTTTCAAAATGGGTGGAAGCCATAGCCACCAGGACTAATGATGTTTCTGTTGTAGTTTCTTTTGTGCGGTCTAATATTTTCTGTAGGTTTGGCACTCCGAGAGCTATCATAAGCGACCGTGGGACTCATTTCTGCAATAGGAGTATGGACGCTTTGTTCCGTAAATACGGGGTTGTTCATAGGGCTTCAACACCCTACCATCCCCAAACCAACGGACAAGCGGAAGTCTCCAACCGGGAGATCAAGCGGATTTTGGAGAAGGTAGTGCATCCCAATCGGAAGGATTGGAGTTTGAGATTGGAGGATGCACTATGGGCTTATCGCACAGCATACAAGACTCCCATTGGAATGAGCCCGTTCCGGTTGGTTTTCGGGAAAGCATGCCACCTACCGGTTGAGATGGAGCATAGAGCCTACTGGGCTATCAAGAAATGCAACATCGATCTCCAAAAAGCCGGAGAAGAAAGGAAACTTCAACTCCTTGAGTTAGAGGAATTGCGCATGGAAGCCTATGAGAGTTCAAGGCTCTACAAGGAAAAGACTAAGGCTTTCCATGACCGCAATATTTTGAGGAAAGAACTCAAGGAAGGCCAAGAGGTGCTACTCTACAATTCCCGGCTAAAATTGATGGCCGGGAAGCTGAGGTCTAAGTGGGACGGACCTTTCTTGGTGAAGAAAGTGCACCCGTATGGAGCTGTGGAAGTCTTGTGCCCGAGAACAAACTCTTTACTCAAGGTCAATGGGCACCGACTAAAGATCTTCCACCGAGAGGAAGTGGAGACCGCTGAGGAAATGGAAGTCCTCCTTTTGGAAGAAGTTGAGCCCCCCTGAGGGGCCAAAACGTCCAACTTAAGGACGTTAAACAAAAGTGCTTGGTGGGAGACAACCCACCGGTAAGTTTTCTTTTTTTAGCACTTATATCTGCATTTCCATAGGTTAGGAATCATATTTTGGTAGTTTAGGGTCATTGGGGATTCAAAATTGAGAATTTTGCACCAATTTGCTGCACTATGCAGTACTCGTCGCTAGCCACCAAGTACTGGTCGCTAGCGACCAGCAGCCCCGTCGCCCAGCGACCTGATTTTCGTCGCACGCGCTTCATTCTACACTGCCAAAATTTAATTTTCACACTCGTCGCCAGCGACCACATGGCTCGTCGCCAGCGACCACATGGCTCGTCGCTAGCGACCAGACCGTCGCGCGCGATGAGACCCTGTCGCGCGGCGACCCAAAAAAAAAAAAATTTAAAATTAAAAAATTTTCACATTTCCAAAACTGTGCGTTTTGGCATCAGCACACATTTCCCTCCCATTGTTCACAATTCACTCACACACTCTCATTCACACATTACACACACAACACCAACCCTAACCCTACCAACCCTAACCCTAGTCGCTGCCACCGCGCCGCCCACCCACCTTGCGCGTCGCCGCTGTGCCGTTAGCACCGCCACCATCCGCGAGGCCGTGTGCAGCTTCGCCTCCAGCCGTCTTCTGCTGCAGCGGCTACCTCCTGCATCGCCACCCCTTTCTCTCTCCCTTGCGACTCGCATCGCAGCCACCACGCCGGCGTGCTGTTTCCCTCCGGCTGCTGCCTCCTTCTATTCAGCCGCGAGGCTGCTGCTGCAGCAGCTTCTCTCTGCTGCTACTTGCTGCAGTTCTGTTCTGTCTCCGTTCTGCTACGTGCTCCTCCACCGCGCGCCGCCACTGCTCCCGCCGCCGCGGTTTAGCCTCCTCCTCCCTCATCCATTTTCTCATCACCACCCGTATGTGTTTATGCTGTTATTATTTTCTAATTCATTTGGTTAAATTGTTGCAATTATTGCATCATTAGAATTGCTCATTGTTGAGATTATTGTTGGCTGATATTGGTAATTCTCCTGATGTTATTGTGCATTTAGCTATTAGGACGTGGTCATGTTACTAATTTCAATTTTTCAAGAAAATTGTGCTCTAATAGTTTAGGTTCATGCATATAGTGTTCATTGTATTTTATTTTAGTTAAGACTATGCATTTAGTTATGTTAATTTTAGTTGTTTAAAATCATCGTGAAAATCATTGTGGAGCATATTGCGTTCATAGTGTTCATTACATTTAGGCGTCATTGTGTTCATTCCATTTAGGATTGTTGCATTTAGCGATGTTTCGTTTCATTTTGTGTGTCAGTCCGTGTGTGGTGGACAATTCGTCTCTTCTCTCTAACGCTAATGTGTGTGCTTCCCTTTTTGGTATGTGGCTTTTACTCTATTTTGCAGATGGCTCCAAAACAATCAAAAGGGAAAAGACCAGTCACGGCACCCTACTCCGAAGAGGAATTAGCTGCGGAGTCAGACGACCCATTCCGATTCACCTGCCTAGAGGCTGAATGGGTTCATCGGGAGCAAATGGAAGACAGAGCGGTGATTGCGGAGGCGGTCCTGAATTACCGCAATTCGCCGAAGCATGTTCTCGATGGAGTGTTGGCTGCAATCGAAAGCCGCCAATGGGGATTCGTATTTGAGAAACAAGTTTCCCCCAATGCCTCACTCGTCCGAGAATTCTACGCCAACATGCTCTTGGACGAGCAACCGCACGTCCATGTAAGAGGGAAGCAAGTCCCGGTATCTCCTCGAGCAATTGCTACATTCCTCCGAGTACCTTTTGCTGGCAGGGACGACTACCAGAGACTCTCTGAGCGCCCGACTCCCGCATTCTTGGATGAGGTCAAGGATGCCATTACATATCCGGGAGCGGAATGGGTCTTGTCCGAGGAGAATCCGCCAGCAAGATTGCGCATAGCCTCCTCCATGTTGACTATAGAGGCCCGCGCTTGGTTCCGGTTGGTCTGTTCATTCCTTCTGCCGACTGGCCACTTCTCGGACGTACCGATAAACCGGATGATTCTGGTCTACTGCTTGCTTAAGGGGAAATTGGTCTGTGTGGGGACTCTGATACGCAACACGATGAATGAGATCCGCCGCAAGGCTAGGAAGGATGCTCTACCATTCGCATGCCTCATCACTAGGGCATGCCGGGCTACATATGTGGAGGAGCTACCCACTGATGACTTGGCGGTGCGGATGGATAAGGTGGAAGCCGCCGCTTTGGTCAAGGCGGATGTCCGCCTCAACCCTAATCTCGACCCTCACTCTCGCCCTACTCAGAAAAGGGCAAGGAAGACTGCTGAGCCGATTGATGCCCCCAACATTGGAGGTAGCTCCCACGTCCCATCACCGCCACCCTCATCGCCTCCGGCGGTATCCGGGGAGATCCTTCAGGCGATTGAGGACATGGGCACACGGTTGAGAGAGGAGGGAGCAGCTTCTCATGCCGCCCTCAAAAAGGAACTCAAGGCCCATGTCACTCAGACAGTGGCAAATTCGGAAAAGAGGATCATGAGCAAGCTAACTCAGATCTTCTCGTGCTTGGGAGGCGGGAAAAAGGCAGCCACGAAGGGGAAGGGGAAAAAGCCGATTGAGGATTCGGATGCGGAGGACTCCTATTGAACCACCACCACACCACTGTTTGTATTTCATTTCATTTTCTTCTATCTTTGTGTTTTGTGCTGTTTATGTTGTGTTCTTTGCATTTTGTTCTGTGTTTAGTTTGTGTAAGCATGCTTGATGTTTTATTTGGTCTCCTTACGTTTATTCTGTGGATTTGGTTAATAGTTAGTGAGTTGCTTGATTGAAACACAAAGAGAATACATACCATGAGTTTTCTGTTGATTTTGGTGAATGATTGTTTGACTTAAATCGAGTTTTGTGGCATACCCTTGTGAGCTTTTGAGCTTTAATTGGTGGCCCCATTACATGTCACCTATTCTTTCTTGTGTGTACTTCTCATTTGTGCTTGCTAGAACTTGCTTGAATTCTTGTCTGAAACATTGGATTGGTGCATGCATCTCTGGACATGATTGAGGCATTGTTTTTGTTTTAGCTACTAACCCATATAGCCACCCTTGTACATCACTCCCTTGCTAGCCACTTTGAGCCTTTTATCCCGTTTCTTTGTTATCACCCGAACATCATAGCCTAATAAAGTGTAAAACAATTTCACATCCTTAACTTAGGCTTAGGAGAGCAATTTCATTTGTTCTTTGTGGTGCTTTACTTTGGGATTGGGATTTTGGTTTAAGTGTGGGGGAAGCATGTGGACACGCTTCGGTTTAAGTGTGGGGGGGGGGGTATGAGCTATAGTTATCTTTGGGTTTATCTTTGTTTTTATTTCAAAAATAATCATGCAAATGTCTTTGTTTTGAAAATATATATAAAAAAAATAAATAAATGCATAAGTAAATAAATAAAAAAAAATAATAATAATAATAAAAAAAGAAAGAAAGTTAAATGTCCTTTGGTTTTTGATATACCTTGGGGCTGTTTATATTGGTGTTTTGTTTTCCTTTGAGTCTTTCATTCATTAATAAAGGGGGGGTCATTTGGGAAATTGGATTATCTTGCACTAGGTTCGGGTTATGGGGTTTGCTTTGGGGTTGGGTAGAGTTAGTTGCTCTCCGGCACCTAAGTTTTAGCTCTACTAGCTTTGAATTTCCCCTGCACTAAACCTGGCCTCATTACAACCCTCCTAAGCCCTCTTGATCCTTGATGCATGCGATCTTTCTTGTGGAGGAATGAGAATTCTTGCAAGCCTATGGTCGTGCATGTCTACCAGTGGTGAGTGTGAAGTAACATAGCCCATACACGTTGGTGAGTTGTGTGATGATACACCTACCTTTGAGTGGCCACTTGCTTGATTTTTGTTAAATGTTTAATTCACCTTGTGCATGTTGGGAAGTGGATTCTCTAGCTTTCTCTCTTACAATTCATGAACTTGAAACCAAACCTTGTGTTATCCGTTGGAAATTGGTTGCCTTTTGATTCATCAAGCATGTTTGTTGTAAGATAGATTCTTGTGTTGCTTAGCTTTAGGATGTATTGCATGAGGACATGCAAGTCGTTAAGTGTGGGGGTATTTGATAGGATGCGAAATTCTGAGCATCCTCTGCCCTTATATGTACATCTTGCCTTCCTTAAGTGTGTTAATTGTAGTTGTTTGCGTTGTTTTTGTATATTTTGCATTTTGGTGGTTGATGTGGAATTATGTTACTTTTTGAGATTTTAAGTAGACTTTAGCCTTGTTATCTTTTGATGCACGTTTGGGTAGTGCTTTGGAATTTCAGGGACCTAGGCTGGAGCTACTTTGAGTCTCGGAAGCATCGGAAGCAGCGGGAGCGTTGGAGCGAGCGAAACGGGGAACCGGAGAATTTTGCAGCAAATTGTGTTTTTACTGATACTGGTCGCTAGCGACCAGCATTATGCTTGCTTGGTCGCTAGCGACCAAGACGTGACAGCTCCCCAATTTTTAGTGTTTTTGCTATTTAGTCCCTACTCCCCTTTTTGTAAAAAGGCCCCTTTATCTGATTGGGCTGACACACTTCAGAACATTCCTAGTTCATTTCTAAATTAGGCTAGGGTTTTTAGAGAGAGAAGCTCCAACTTCTCTCTAGGTTTTTCCATTTTTGTCTTGCACACTATTACACTATTCTACTCTTCTTCAAGTTTAATTCTAATTTCATTTTCATTTTCCAGCATGATTGTGGTTCCCATTTCTTTATTTCATTTGCTATCTTTGATTATGTGTGAGTAGCTTTCTCATTCTTGGTGTTGGGTGATTGCCAAAGTTATGTTTTCTCTTGAAACCCACTATTAATTTGTTTTCTTGCTTCTCAATCTCTTGGTTCCAAATGCAATTATAGTTTGTTTGTGTGGATCCATGCTTGCTGATTTTAATTGTATATCTTGAATGCATTTTAGTTTCTTGATTGAGAGATTATTGTGCATTTGAGTGTTTTTGGGTGTTGAGTGAGGATTATCATTTGATGCTCATTTGCTAGGAGAGTAGGAATAATTCTTGATTGAGAATTAGGTTTGCATATGTTTAGGATAGTTTTACTATTTTGGTTTGGATTCAAATCATTTTGGTTGAATAATTCTTATGCATGTGTAAGTTGTTTGCAAGGTGTTTGATAAAATGCCTAGGTGGGTTTAGGATGGGGAAAATATGGTTTGATGCATGTCCCAACACCAAGACTCTTTTGCATTGTTATTTTCCTTTATTTGCATAGCTTTATTTACTTCTTGCATAATCCCAAATCTACATATACTATACGCACTAGATCAATGATATAAGCCTCCTTGAGAGACGACTTGGGTTGACTAGCTATACTACTATAGCCAATTAATTCAATCCCTTTTTCTTGGGAAAACTCTTTTTGTTCTTTAAATTCTAAGTTGGTTGTAGCTAAAAGAATTTACGACGCTTTTAGCTACATCAGTGAGCGGCACTAACCGATTATTCTCTTCGCCTCGGTGAGCGGTACTAACCGATTATTCTCTTCGCCTCGGTGAGCGGTACTAGCTGATTTTTCTCTTCGCCTCTGTGAGCGGTACTAACCGATTATTCAGTTCGCCTTGGTGAGCGGTCCTAAAACTCAATCCAACCTGTAACATCCCATAATGTTTAAATCTACCTCTAGTTGCTTCGGGATACACTTCGGGAGTTTCCTGGCATGTACTTCAGGAGTTACCCGACATTCTCCACGAAAAACCAATCTCTTTGCACAACCATATAAATTAAACTTCATCTAGTTGTTTCCGAGGTACTCCTCAGGAGCTTCCTGGCATGTACCTCAGGATTCACCCGGCATTCCCACGAAACCAACCTATCATCAATCGTAACTCATCACTTTTCTTAACAGTATATAGGTGCATAATTACATCATTACAACAACCATCTCAATCCAGTATTCAACTATGTCCATAATCTATCTTTAAAACAATTATTCAAACAAACATAAACTTTGAAATCAAACGCATAAGTGATGAGCATTTTTCCCCGTTTCATCACTTCATACATTTATAATATCTTTTCATCCAAGTATCTATGACCATAATCTCATTATGTCACATAACATACTTTAGCATTCAATCATAGCACCATGTAATTGTATATACCTAATTATGTCATGTTCACATATTCATGTCATACCTTATCATCAAACATAGTATTATGTAATTACACACATTACACATAACGTAACATATCATCCTCATGACATAATTCATCATCATCTCATATAAAGCCTCTCTTCCTCATAACAACATAGCATAATCCTTCTTTATCTCTAATTAACATAGTATAATTCATCAACATAATCCTTTATATAACTCATCATCATCTCATTCTAATACATACATTTCATCATCGTAATTCATAGTAATACACTCATCAATTCATGTCACTACATAGCACAACTCATATCATATCTACACATTATTAACTTAACATTTTAGCATATTAACATCACCATTTATCATCTTCTCATATCACTAATCTCATCATCAGTTCCTATCAGCAAATGCAATCACTATCCTATTCTACTAAGACACGTCATCATTTCAATTGCATAGCACTTTCATAAAGATATTCGAGCTCTCCAAATACAACACTCTTACTTTAAATTAAAACATTAAATCTTACATCATACACATAACATAATTCTACAATTATTCTCATCAAATCTCACAAAGCTCGCCATCAAAACTTTAGCTCACCATCCTTTAACAAAATATTCTATATTTTTCCATTCCCTTTTAAGATCAAATAACATGCAACATACTAATTTTTATCATGTTAAAATAGCATATTAACCCCCTAGCCATTATTGGAAAACTTGTACTTAAAATAGGACGAAAACAAGTGATATTTTTCTTTTCTGGTGTAGGGGATCGATCCCCAGGGGTCTGGGATCGATCCTGCACTAAAATTGTCCCTCTCGGGTAAAATTTTGCCCAGGGGATCGATCCTCAGGGGTCTGGGATCGATCCTCCCTTTAAATTTTGCATAAAACTCATTTTCTCAGCACGGGGATCGATCCTCTCATTGTGGGGATCGATCCCCACTTGAATTTTTCCAAAACAACAATTTTTTTAACATGGGGATCGATCCTCCAATGGTGGGGATTGATCCCCACAGAACAGATTCTGCAGAAAACGCAGAAAATCGTGTTTTAGCTCATTCTCACCGCAAAACTCATACCCATTCATCGAAATGCTCAAAATTCATCATCCACACTTACATACACATATTACAAACATAAGAACTCAAAATTAGACTCATCAACAAGAAGGAAAATCAAAATCACTCATGCATGCAAGCAACACAACATGCACAAATAGCAACATGCAAGAGCACCACTTAGCTTCATACATCAGATTCATCAAGAAACCATAACATGCATCATGGAGCTCGAAAATGAAGCTGATTTACAGCAAGAATCAGAGACAAATAAGCTCAAGCATAGAGGGAAACTTATTGGGGATGGATGGGTAGAAGGTAACTCACCTTAAATTGAAGCAAAGTGCAAGAAATGGTGATGGAGAAAGGCTTTCCTTGGACCTCACTTGTGGTGGCTGAGTTAGGGTTGATGGAGGGGGAAGAAAAGCTCTGAAATTGTGTTTTTTGTGAAAATGACTAAGTGTTTTAGGGGGTGGGGAAGCTGGCCGAGACTTAAGGGGGAAATGGGGGTGTTTTATTTTAATTTTTGTGTTGTTGTAGTGTTAAGTGTGGTTAGGTAGTGAGTATGAGTATGTGTTTGAGTATGATAGTGAGTAAGAAATTGCAACTAAATTTTGTGGTGAGAGTTTAATAAATTTTGGAAAGCTCAGGGTCCTAAAAAGTTACTCCGGTTGTGTGTAGGATCGAGCTCAGGCTCTCTCTCAGGTTACTCAATTACTCACTAAACATCCAATATTTAAAATAAGAAAATGGCATATGATCGTTACGAAAAATTTCCTTAATATTATGAGACTCTCAATAAGTCTAAAATAATTATCTCGCTATATTATTAATTTCACGTTATTTATTTATTAAAAGAATTTTACCAAAATCAGGAAAAATGTGAAATTCAATAATAATAGCTCTAAAATCATAACTTTCCAATATTGGTGGAAATATTTTCTAATTATTTTCTAAACACCAATTTGAGACTTTCAAATAAATATTAAGGTCTCACCAAATTTTTATAACGATCATTGCATCTCTCAGGGGTTCTATTAACTCATACAAATAATAATACTAGGTTTGCCTTGCTCCACAAGCAACCTAGATTATTATGTACTAACACACAACAATACATTTAATTTAAATTACATAACATAATTACAGGTACATATATATATATATATATATACATATACATATACATAGATATATCCCCACTGGCACACTATGAGCATGGAAATTCATATATATATATATACACACATACACCAGTTACTTGGGGTACGTAAATGTACACAGATGCACTTACATATATACATATGTTGTCACATAATTATCTCGTTCCTTATTTATCACTTCTCATGAACATGTCTATCTTAGACAACACCATTATTATATTATTCATCACTAAATAATATAGGGTTGCATACATTTCACCTTTGCACATGCATGACTATGTTCAATTATCATACTATTCAGCCATAAATAAATTTCATAAAATTATACTTGATCCATCACGACAACCATTTGATTTTTATCATCATCATATATCAAATATCACTAATCATAATGAATTCTTTACGATACCTTAGCTCACCATAGCTCGTATTGTCAGAACACAAAAATCGCCACATAAGTATCATCATCACACAACTTCAAACCAACACATCGTACATAGTCACGCCATAAGAACACCATAAATAATCATTTTATCACAACGTTATAATCTCGTTATTGTCGCGCGTCGTCAAACACGGTCATAACTCGATCGCATATTAAACACGATTTTCAGGGTGTTACAAATCTACCCCCCTAAAAAGAAATTTCGTCTCGAAATTTCCGATCGTTTTTTTTTTTTTGAAGGGGGTAGGGATGCTCCTATCGCGTCTCTAACTGGAGCTTCCCTTGCATGATCTCTCCAAACAACTATCATCAGAGGAACCTCCTTTTGGCGATTCATATTTACTTTGCAATCCGCAACCCTAGTGGGGGGAGTCCGAGCATTAGATTGTTTGTAACTGTATGGTCTGTTTCGATTGGCCGTCCCCCAAAGGGCGACACGGGCGCTCCAACTTAACCTGGTTCCGAAAATCTCGCGACAACGCTTCCTAAAACCTGGGTATAAACCTTGAATTACGGTCGGAGACAATCAGAGTAGGCACTCCGTATAGGCGGGTGATCCAATCTATGTTCATTTAGGTCATTTTCTCCCATGGATGACTCATCCTCATCGACAAAAAGTGGCCAGATTTCGTAAATCTGTCCAAAATGAACCAAAATTGCGTCAACTTTCCTCTGTGTCAGGGGTAATCTCGTCACAAAAATCCATCGTGATGTGCTTTCATTTCCATTCTGGAATGCGGAGGGAAACCAAAACGCATACTGGCCTCGGGTGATCCGCCTTAACCCTCTGTCAGGTAAGGCACTTTCCACAAAATGGGCTACATCTCTGTTAATCCTGGCCACCAGAATCGTTCCTTCAGGTCATTATACGTCTTGATCACCCCAGGTATATACTGATATAGCTCGATGCGGTTTCAGCAGTACGCCCTCTCGTAGTTCTTGGCTCTTAGACACGCCAATCCCTCAAATTTCTTGTCCTCCGGGAATTGCAGACCACCCGGATGTCCACAATCCTTAACTCCCTGCAAATCCCGGTTAAGGCGAACAGGGCGAGTCCCTAGTTATCCACTCTTACAACTGCATGTGGGAACCAGATTGGGAGTTCTACGTTATCGTTTCTACACTGGCTTAGCCTTTTAGGTCATCAGGGAAAAGGATCGTTTTAGATTCTCAAACTAGTATAACCCGATCTAGCCTCAGCCAAACCATTCCTAGGGTAATATCTAGCCCGGTCAGGGGTATACATATCAAATCAGTCTCACATGCTCTCTCTAACAGTTCAAAAGTGCACCCAACAATGCATGTATCAGCCATAACGAGTGTGACGTACCAAAATCATATAAACAGATAAGATTACCCTTTACAACCTATGCTTACCTTGGATCAGCTCCCTTGGCGCCCTCGTCTGCTCAGCAGCGACCGCAAAAACGCGTGCGTGACGCTGCGGTTGTTGATTCCCTCCTTGAGGGCATGATCTTGCAAAATGCTCTGTCTGCCCGCAAGAGAAACAAATCGAGCAATCTCCCTGGTGCCTCTTGCCACATTTGTCACAGGGAGGGTATCGTACAAACTGGGCCGGTGGCCTCGCCACTGGATCCACTGGACGGACAGGTTGTGGTTGCTCTGCCTCATGATGTCTTGGCGGAGGTGGCGACCTCCTCCACGGTCGTGGTCGCCGTTGGTGTGGTCCTTGTTGTTGTTGATGACGATGGTGCTGGGGTGGCTGGGACGGAACTGGGGCTGCCCTGGCAGCTCTTGCGCCCTAAATCGCCCCTGGTGATTAGGGAAATGAGGGGGGTGCCTTTGTGGGGGCTCACCAAACTGCACGGGGGGTTGGGCTCTCGGCGTCTGGCTAGGCCCTGCCTCATCTAACATCTTTCTTTTTCCGGCCTCCCGCTCGACCTCGGTTCTCCTCTGAGAGCTTTGCTCCTGTGCTATGCACATATTCACCAAGGCGGCATAGCGGTTCACCATCCTCTCATTCAAGTCCGGCCTCAGTCCCTGCTTATACCTCACACACTTCCACTCCTCATCCGAATTCAGCTGGTAGGTGTAGGAGTGACGGCACAATCGGTCAAACTTCGTTGTGTACTCCAAGATAGACATGTCCCTTGCACTAGCTCAAGAAACTCCTTGTCCTTGGCATCACGCACTATCCTGGGAAAGTACTTCTCATAGAATGCTGCCTTGAATCCTCCCCAGTATATCCCGTCCTCCGTCGGTTGCAAGACCGGTCGCACGGCCTCCCACCAAGATTCGGCCTGGTCCTTCAGCTCACGAGTAGCAAATTTTACTTTCTGCGCCTCAGTCAGGGGAATATCCTCGAAAATGCGCTCGATACCCCGTATCCACCAATCTGCAAGGTCGGGATCCAGCTCCCCGTGGAAAGTGGGCGGATTCCGCTGCTTGAATTCCATGTATCGACAGGATTCTTCGCTTGCTGCTGGTTGTTGCACACGTCCGGCCTCCATGGCCTGCGCCATTCAGACCGATGCTTCAGCTTGGACCCTAATGGCTTCTAAGACCTCTTGGAGGTCAGGAGTATAAGGGACATCCCGGCATCGTCGTGGCGGCATTATGTTCAATCAATACCTGCACAGCCAATGAGTTGATCAGGCTCATCTCAATGCAGATCATTGGAGAAGTAATGACACACACAACAGATAGATTCAAAGAGAAACAAGCTCAAGGAATGGCAGGTTAAGTAAGGAAGCAAGCTCAGTCCTCAGGCTCAATTGGACCGAACTGCTCTGATACCAAAAATGTAACGTCCCAATTTATTAACTATGCCATGGACATAACTAACAAATTGACATGTTACAACTATCCAAAAACCCCATCTTTTTTTTATAGCATAAACCCTTATCACGAATAAACAACATTGTCGATACTCGAGAGCCATGACCTTTGGAATCATGCCAAATGGATATCCTGGATAATCGTCTAAAAGTATATGAAGAATAACATAAGTAATAGAAGCCCATACATCAATGGCCATAATATTAAATACATAATATATGCGTAGGAGTGCAATATAAAAATATTTAAGTATATTAGAGGTTCTGTTTAATACATGCCATATAACATGAAAAAGAGCTGCTACAACCCAAAAATGGACAGTGTGAAGTCCTGGTCCGGATGTACAAAGTGGACATAGGTGGAGTGCAAAGCTGCCCAATAAATATAAACAAGCCAAAAGAGTGTTTATCTCCCTCGCAGGGGTACAAAAGCTCCAGAACAAAACATACAAACCACAAGATAGAACTAGAATTAAAAGGGGGCAGCTACAAAGCCGATCTTCTAGTCGTGGCTCCGGTGTCTTCCGTTCGATGTTAACCGTCACTTTCCTCGCTCAGTCCTGGTCCTCCAGCTAAGTACAACACCTCCGGCAAGCCCTCCATCTGCTAGTCCTCGTCGGTGGGCGGGGCTGCCTCATCACTCTCGTACCCCTCCTCCTGGGGGTCAGACTCATCCGACTCCGGAGCGGGTACGGGCACTAGGGGTGGTGGCGGACGAACGGGCGCGGGGACAGGCGCGGGTGCAGGATCGGGAAAAGGAGCGGGGTATCTCGCCATGAGCTCCGGGATGAAGAAACGATATACCCCGGGTACGGTGGACCATGGTCACGGCGCCGGTCGACGGCATGTAGCTCGCTATCGCGAAGTCATATGTCAGTCGGCGCGGAAGGGGCGGCGGCAGTGGCTGCTCCATACGTATCTAGAATCGAAGCATCAAGAGAGAAAAGAGTAAGACGGGGTCGTCTTAGTTAGTTACATAGAGCAGACGGACCTACGTGCTCGAAAACGTTGATTCTAGCCAATCAAAGTAATACTCGGGTATAAAACGGTACTTTACTTTCTAAAAAGGCGGAGTCGTTACTTTGACTGGTTCAAACATCTTACCGATCCGTTTCTAAGGGAACCTCGGGTCTCTCTAAGTTCTCGTGTTTCCCTCATTCAATGTGAATGCACACTCATCTCCCGGGCATCTAATCATACCATCACAAGCATATCAACAATCCAAACATTCATCCTACGTCCACCCGTTAAATCTCTTTACTTCGACGAGCAGAACTACTGATTATTCTCTTCGCTTCGGCAAGCGGTCAAAAACCGATTGTTCTCTTCGCCTCGGTGAGCGGCACTAACCGATTATTCTCTTCGCCTCGGTGAGTGATAGGATGCGAAATTCTGAGCATCCTCTGCCCTTATATGTACATCTTGCCTTCCTTAAGTGTGTTAATTGTAGTTGTTTGCGTTGTTTTTGTATATTTTGCATTTTGGTGGTTGATGTGGAATTATGTTACTTTTTGAGATTTTAAGTAGACTTTAGCCTTGTTATCTTTTGATGCACGTTTGGGTAGTGCTTGGAATTTCAGGACCTAGGCTGGAGCTACTTTGAGTCTCGGAAGCATCGGAAGCAGCGGGAGCGTTGGAGCGAGCGAAACGGGGAACCGGAGAATTTTGCAGCAAATTGTGTTTTTACTGATACTGGTCGCTAGCGACCAGCATTATGCTTGCTTGGTCGCTAGCGACCAAGACGTGACAGCTCCCAATTTTTAGTGTTTTTGCTATTTAGTCCCTACTCCCTTTTTGTAAAAGGCCCCTTTATCTGATTGGGCTGACACACTTCAGAACATTCCTAGTTCATTTCTAAATTAGGCTAGGGTTTTTAGAGAGAGAAGCTCCAACTTCTCTCTAGGTTTTCCATTTTTGTCTTGCACACTATTACACTATCTACTCTTCTTCAAGTTTAATTCTAATTTCATTTCATTTTCCAGCATGATTGTGGTTCCCATTTCTTTATTTCATTGCTATCTTTGATTATGTGTGAGTAGCTTTCTCATTCTTGGTGTTGGGTGATTGCCAAAGTTATGTTTTCTCTTGAAACCCACTATTAATTTGTTTTCTTGCTTCTCAATCTCTTGGTTCCAAATGCAATTATAGTTTGTTTGTGTGGATCCATGCTTGCTGATTTTAATTGTATATCTGAATGCATTTTAGTTTCTTGATTGAGAGATTATTGTGCATTTGAGTGTTTTTGGGTGTTGAGTGAGGATTATCATTTGATGCTCATTTGCTAGGAGAGTAGAATAATTCTTGATTGAGAATTAGGTTTGCATATGTTAGGATAGTTTTACTATTTTGGTTTGGATTCAAATCATTTTGGTTGAATAATTCTTATGCATGTGTAAGTTGCTTGCAAGGTGTTTGATAAAATGCCTAAGTGGGTTTAGGATGGGGAAAATATGGTTTGATGCATGTCCCGACACCAAGACTCTTTTGCATTGTTATTTTCTTTTATTTGCATAGCTTTATTTACTTCTTGCATAATCCCAAATCTACATATACTATACACACTAGATCAATGATATAAGCCTCCTTGAGAGACGACTTGCTTTGACTAGCTATATTACTATAGTCAATTAATTCAATCCCTTTTTCTTGGGAAAACTCTTTTTGTTCTTTAAATTCTAAGTTGGTTGTAGCTAAAAGAATTTACGACGCTTTTAGCTACATCAGTGAGCGGCACTAACCGATTATTCTCTTCGCCTCGGTGAGCGGTACTAGCTGATTTTTCTCTTCGCCTCGGTGAGCGGTACTAACCGATTATTCAGTTCGCCTTGGTGAGCGGTCCTAAAACTCAATCAACCTGTAACATCCCATAACGTTTAAATCTACCTCTAGTTGCTTCGGGATACACTTCGGGAGTTTCCTGGCATGTACTTCAGGAGTTACCCGACATTCTCCACGAAAAACCAATCTCTTTGCACAACCATATCAATTAAACTTCATCTAGTTGTTTCCGAGGTACTCCTCGGGAGCTTCCTGGCATGTACCTCAGGATTCACCCGGCATTCCCACGAAACCAACCTATCATCAATCGTAACTCTTCACTTTTCTTAACAGTATATAGGTGCATAATTACATCATTACAACAACCATCTCAATCCAGTATTAAACTATGTACATAATCTATCTTTAAAACAATTATTCAGACAAACATAAACTTTGAAATCAAACGCATAAGTGATGAGCATTTTTCCCCGTTTCATCATTTCAAACATTTATAATATCTTTTCATCCAAGTATCTATGACCATAATCTCATTATGTCACATAACATACTTTAGCATTCAATCATAGCACCATGTAATTGTATATACCTAATTATGTCATGTTCACATATTCATGTCATACCTTATCATCAAACATAGTATTATGTAATTACACACATTACACATAACGTAACATATCATCCTCATGACATAATTCATCATCATCTCATATAAAGCCTCTCTTCCTCATAACAACATAGCATAATCCTTCTTTATCTCTAATTAACATAGTATAATTCATCAACATAATCCTTTATATAACTCATCATCATCTCATTCTAATACATACATTTCATCATCGTAATTCATAGTAATACACTCATCAATTCATGTCACTACATAGCACAACTCATATCATATCTACACATTATTAACTTAACATTTTAGCATATTAACATCACCATTTATCATCTTCTCATATCACTAATCTCATCATCAGTTCCTATCAGCAAATGCAATCACTATCATATTCTACTAAGACACGTCATCATTTCAATTGCATAGCACTTTCATAATGGCATTCGAGCTCTCCAAATACAACACTCTTACTTTAAATTAAAGCATTAAATCTTAAATCATACACATAACAGAATTCTACAATCATTCTCATCAAATCTCACAAAGTTCGCCATCAAATCTGCATACACTCAAGTTCCCATGTCACACTTTAGCTCACCATCCTTTAACAAAATATTGTATATTTTTCCATTCCCTTTTAAGATCAAATAGCATGCAACATACTCATTTTTGTCATGTTAAAATAGCATATTAACCCCCTAGTCATTATTGGAAAACTTGTACTTAAAATAGGATGAAAACAAGTGATATTTTTCTTTTCTGGTGCAGGAGATCGATCCCCAGGGATCTGGGATCGATCCTGCACTAAAATTGTCCCTCTCGAGTAAAATTTTTCTAGGGGATCGATCATCAGGGGTCTGGGATCGATCCTCCCTTTAAATTTTGCATAAAACTCATTTTCTCAGCACGGGGATCGATCCTCTCATAGTGGGGACCGATCCCCACTTGAATTTTTCCAAAACAACAATTTTTTTAACATGGGGATCGATCTTCCAATGGTGGGGATCGATCCCCACAGAACAGATTCTGCAGAAAACGTAGAAAATCGTGTTTTAGCTCATTCTCACCCCAAAACTCATACCCATTATTCATCCAAATGCTTAAAATTCATCATCCACACTTACATACACATATTACAAACATCAGAACTCAAAATTAGACTCATCAACAAGAAGGAAAATCAAAATCACTGATGCATGCAAGCAACACAACATGCACAAATAGCAACATGCAAGAGCATCACTTAGCTCTATACATTAGATTCATCAAGAAACCATAACATGCATCATGGAGCTCGAAAATGAAGCTGATTTACAGCAAGAATCAGAGACAAATGAGCTCAAGCATAGAGGGAAACTGATTGGGGATGGATGGGTAGAAGGTAACTCACCTTAAATTGAAGCAAAGTGCAAGAAATGGTGATGGAGAAAGGCTTTCCTTGGACCTCACTTGTGCTGGCCGAGTTAGGGTTGTTGGAGGGGGAAGAAAAGCTCTGAAATTGTGTGTTTTGTGAAAATGACTAAGTGTTTTAGGGGGAGGGGAAGCTGGCCGAGACTTACGGGGGAAATGGGGGTGTTTTATTTTAATTTTTGTGTTGTTGTATTGTTAAGTGTGGTTAGGTAGTGAGTATGAGTATGTGTTTGAGTATGATAGTGAGTAAGAAATTGCAACTAAATTTTGTGGTGAGAGTTTAATAAATTTTGGAAAGCTCAAGGTCCTAAAAAGTGGCTCCGGTTGTGTTTAGGATCAAGCTCATGCTCTTTCTCAGGTTACTCAATTACTCACTAAACATCCAATATTTAAAATAAGAAAATGGCATATGATCGTTACGAAAAATTTTCTTAATATTATGAGACTCTCAATAAGTCTAAAATAATTATCTCGCTATATTATTAATTTCACGTTATTTATTTATTAAAAGAATTTTACCAAAATCAGGAAAAATGTGAAATTCAATAATAATAGCTCTAAAATCATGACTTTCCAATATTGGTGGAAATATTTTCTAATTATTTTCTAAACATCAATTTGCGACTTTTAAATAAATATTAAGGTCTCACCAAATTTTTATAATGATCATCGCCTCTCTCAGGGGTTCTATTAACGCATACAAATAATAATACTAGGTTTGCCTTGCTCCACAAGCAACCTAGATTATTATGTACTAACACACAGCACATACATTTAATTTAAATTACATAACATAACATAATTACAGGTACACACACATATATATATATATATATACATATACATACATATATCCCCATTGGCACACTTTACATTTAATATATCACTCATAAATATATCACTCTAAAAATATACTATACTTTTCTTCACTATGAGCATGGAAATTCATATATATATATATATATATATATATATATATATACACACACACACATACACCAGTTACTTGGGGTACGTAAATGTACACAGATGCACTTACATATATACATATGTTGTCACATAATTATCTCGTTCCTTATTTCTCACTTCTCATGAACATGTCTATCATAGACAACACCATTATTATATTATTCATCACTAAATAATATAGGATTGCATACATTTCACCTTTGCACATGCATGACTATGTTCAATTATCATACTATTCAGTCATAAATAAATTTCATAAAATTATACTTGATCCATCACCACAACCATTTGATTTTTATCATCATCATATATCAAATATCACTAATCATAATTAATTCTTTAGAATACCTTAATTCACCATAGCTCGTATTGTCAGAACACAAAAATCGCCACATAAGTCTCATCATCACACAACTTCAAACCAACACATCGTACATAGTCACGCCATAAGAACACCATAATAATCATTTAATCACAACATTATAATCTCGTTATTGTCGCGCGTCGTCAAACACGGTCATAACTCGATCGCATATTAAACACGATTTTCAGGGTGTTACACTGACCATCTCATTGTGTTCCCTTGTCCATTCTGATTTGGGAATCAGTTTTGTTTCAATAGAGCCATCTAGAAGCACTCTTGATGTTTCTGGAATTTGATCTCCATTTTGAATTCTGTCCCATAACTCTAGACTATTATACTCAATGAATAGTTGCATTTTGTCTCTCCAATAGGCATATGCAGTTCCATTAAAGAGTGGAGGTCTATTTATGGATTGTCCTTCAGAAACTTGAAAGTTTGCTTGATTAGACATAACTTGTTCCTTGGATCTTGCATCTGTTCTTGTTAGAGAACCTTCTTGATTTCAAATCAGCAAAAACCGGAGCTCTGGATACCAATTGATGATGTGAGGGTCTCTTTAGAAACACCTCCAAGCTATGCTCACACAACCCAAGAGGGGGGGTGAATTGGTTGTGTACACTTTTTCAAATCTTCTTTCTTATTCCAACACTTCTGCAATTCTCAAAGATTGATCAAGTCTTTGATACTTGTCAAGAATTAGTCAAAACAATAAGAATCAAAAATATTATTTGTGACTTCAGAATCTAAATCAATTATGTGACATACACAGAGATCAATATGTCAATGACAATGATTTGATTTTCACAATATTTTGAATTTCTTTTGCACAACGGATTTTAATCACAAATATCACAACAATTAAACTATCAAGCTTTCACAATCAATCAAATGATCAATATCGAAAATAACTCTTTCAGAAATATTAGTTTCTGAACCACTTTATGATCTAGCTTCTGAACTACTTCAGAACCTGTCTCAGATTCTTACTTCAGAACCTATATGCTTCTGAACAATTATTTTACAAACAATCAATCAACAATTAACAATATGATATGTATTTCAATTTCAATCAGAAATCAAACAAATACTTCGAGAACAAAAAACAGCTTCTGAAGATATGTTCTTGAGAAAACTAATTATAGATTTCAATTAATGAATTTCTCTTCCTGTAATATGTTCTTTAAATTGTTAATTTCAGACTCCAAATACCCAAAAAACAAATATCATATATCAAAAAGTTAAACACATAAAGATTCTTTTAACTTTGATTTCTTTAACTTTTAGATTGTTGTTTCAAGCTTTCTTTCGAGATATTTCACCAGAAATCATAAACAATTAAAATATCCACACAGATTCTAAGCAATTAAAACAATTAATGCAAAGGAGTAGAGTTAGAGAGATTAGACCAATTTATACTGGTTCGGCCAATTGTGCCTACATCCAGATCTTCAATCTTTCACGATTGAGTTCCACTAGAAATGTATCAGAAAGCCAAGGTATCAATACAAAATATTTTGCAACCTTTTCAGGTTCGACACTCTAGAATATCCCCTTCTAAAGATTTTCCACTCTCTGAATATCCCCTCCAGAAAGATTTTCCGCCTTGATATCCCCTCAAGGAATTTTTAGAACCTTGCCTCTGATCACACTTTCCACGAATCAATCCTTGAGAAATTGAACTCACAGCTTCTGGTCTTGTTCTTCTCAGCCTCAAACTCTTTAAGTTTGATCAGTCTCTGAAATCTTTAACTTCATATACTCCTTTTCTTCTTCATGATCAAAACATTATTTTGATCACTCTTCTTTCTTGTGTAAGCTCTAGAACCCTTCTGAGAGAATTAGGCATAATTCTCTTAGAGTTATGAAAGTTTTAATGATAACAAGGTAAGCCATAAGTATAAAAATTTTACTTAAGGTTTTGCTAATATGTGCGCTAAGTGTCTCAGAAAGCTTTAGATTATTGCAATACCATGAGTAAAGACCAAGACAAAACATCAAGTAGCCTCGAGATCAATTGATAAAATCATAGCGCCAAAGATATCAGAAAGGATGTCTTAGAAGCGCAGAAGGTGAAAACATGTTTCTGAGGAAAGAACACTGTCGCCTCAAAAGGGTCTCAGAAGACCTTGCGACTAGTAGTTCTCAGAAGGGTCTTTCCTCAGAAGGTTCGCCTCAGAAGTCCGTACAACTCTCAGAAAGTTGGACTCAGAAGCAACCAAGTGTCTGGACTCAAGGGATCGCAAGCAGTCTCAGAAAGCTCGCTACAACAAGCTAAGGAAGTGGGAACACGCGCACTGTGCAGCTCTAAAAAGTTCCTCATTTCGCGCTGACTGTAGCAGGGAGCCGTTTCGAGAAGGACACAGCCACATCAGCAAAGAGAAACTTCAAATTCGTGGCTCATTAACGCCTATAAATATGAGATCAAATTATAGAGTAAATTGACGAAACTTTAGCGCAAAAAGTTCTTAAACAAACTGAGCAAAAACTCTGTCAACTTGAAATCATATTTCAAACTTGAATTTTTCTCAGAAAGACAATTTTTCAAAAAGTTGTTTTTCGAACTTTGCTAAAATCTTCTCGTTCATTATTGGTGTAAATCCTTACCTTGTGTAAGTTATTTCTAGAAGTCTACTAAGTGTAAAACTAGGTTTGTAACTTAGTCTTGATAGTTGTTTTCGATCAAAACCAACTTTCAAAAACGCTAAGTCCTTCTTTGTGTGAAGGCAGCTTTAAGTCCTCTGGTGTTTGAGGCAAATTTCGAAGTCCTTAAGTGATTAAGGCAAGGAAGTCCTCGGTTGTGAGGCAAGGAAGTCCTTAAGTGATTAAGGCAAGGAAGTCCTCGGTTGTGAGGCAAGGAAGTCCTTAAGTGATTAAGGCAAGGAAGTCCTCTAGTGTTGGAGGCAAGGAAATCCACTTCGGGTTGTGAAGTGGTAGAAGTCCTTTACTTGGTAAAGGCATTGTTGTCTGGGAAGGCACTTTAAGTAGAATATCCAAGAACTCTCAACTGAAGGTTCAGGACTGGAGTAGGTTGGTTATAACCGAACCAGTATAAAATTCTTTGTGTTAAGCTTTTCTCCCTTACTCTTTACTTGCATAAATCTTTGAGAAAAACTCTACCACGATTTTAATTAAGAGGTCTCGTGAAAACTTTATTGATTAAAATCAGAAAGCGTTTAAGAAACTCTAACTTAAAGTCATTCTCTTAAAACTGTTCAGAAAGGAACTTTCTCAGAAAGACTAAGTTCTCAGAAACCTAATCTTCTCAGAAAGCAATTTCCGCTGCAAACTCTTAAATCTACCTTCTGAGTAAAAACAGCTTTCTAAGTAAAAGTTTTAAGAAGTAATTTTTAAAATTTGCACCATTCAACCCCCCCCTTCTCGTGCACACATACACTTTCAATTGGCATCAGAGCTCGGTCCTTAAGGGGTTGAGCACTTCGCAGTGTCAAGGAAAAAGATCCACGAAGGGAAATATGGATTCACCAGCTGCATTCATATCAGATGGGGCCTCAATAAACAGACCTCCGATGTTTCTCGGAGACAGCTTTGACTACTGGCGTGACAGGATGACGCTATTCATCAAGCACACCAGTCTGGACTTATGGGATAGGATCGAGAATGGAGACTATCAGCCTCTGCAGACAATTACAGAGGAGGCTGTAGTTGCAACAGACGCTGAGCCAGGAGTGGCACCTCCAGCACTCAGAACCTATACAAGACGAGTCCCTAAGGACGAATGGACTCAACAGATGAAGGAGAAGATACAACTCAACTTCAAAGCGAAGTATATTCTCCTCTGTGCTTTACCCAAGGTAGAATATGACAAAATTGTGTCCTGTGATACTACACAAGAGATTTGGGAAAGACTTCATATGCTGCACAAAGGTAATGACGAAGTCAAGGAAACGAAAATCTCAATGCTCGTACACAAATACGAGTCCTTTAGCATGCAGCCTGAGGAAACTATTGACAACATGTCAATAAGATTTCTCCATATCATCAACCAGCTGAAAGTCTTATTCAAACGTTGAGATGGTAAGAAAAATCCTCAGAAGCCTTTCTGCAAAATGGCGTCCTAAGGTCACAGCAATCCAGGAAGCCAAGGATCTAAACCAGATGGGTTTGGATGTACTATTTGGTTCGCTCAGAACGCATGAGATCGAACTGGAAGGGTTGCTCGGAGGAACATTCGCTTCCTCCAGACCTCAGAAGGGACTGGCTCTGAACAGTCAAGTCAGAAAGTCTTTCAAAGCTTTCAAAGCTGAAGAAGCTTCTGAGTCTGACAATGATGAAGGCTCAGAATCTGACGACGACAACATCTCTCTCCTAGTAAAGAAAATGAAGAAAGCCTGGAGAAAGAGACCAAACAAAGGCAAGGAATTCACTCCTAAGAAAGGAAAGTCAAAGCCTTCAGATGCCACATGCTTTGGATGTGGAGAAAAAGGCCACTTCAAGACGGAGTGTCCACAAAACAAAGGGAAGAAGAAATTCATTCCCAGAAGGAAAAGAAGGCAATGGCTGCAACCTGGAGTGATTCAGAAGAGGAAGCTTCTGAAGCAGCAAGTGAGGAAGAAGAAGCTAATGTTTGCTTCATGGCAGGAACTGACTACATTCTGGAAACAGAATCTGAGTCAGAAGAGGTACCAAATTCTCCTCCTCTTTCATATTCATACGATGAACTCTCAGAACTTTATTATGATCTTCTGAAAGACTCAAATGAGTTAGCTAACAGTTTCAGCGATCTCAAAAAATCTTTTAAAAATTTAGAAGCTGAAAATGTAAGACTAACTAAAGAAGTTCAGAGAGACGACTTCAAAGGTAGATACCTTGAAAGTCATGACCTGTATCAAGCATTAGAAAATTTGTCTTCAATCACAGTAGAGAAGGCTGAAAAGGCCATGATCGAACTGCAAAAGACAAATGAACTTCTAACCTCTGACTTAGTTAAGATGGTAAATGGTGAAAAGATGCTAAGTCTTTTGCTTGGGGGTCAAAGACCCTATAAAGACAAAAACGGTCTTGGATATGAAGAAGTCTTTGAACCACATGATCTTGATCCATTCTCAACTAAGTCACCCCGCATGTGCATTGCATGTTTTAAGAGTGGTCATTGTTCTCAAAAATGCCCTATGTTGGAAAAAGGAAAAATCTCCAAGCCTCAGAAGGCTAAGAAGAAAACTCAGAAAGCAAAGTCTTCTAAGAAGACTAACCCCTCTCAGAAGGGTAAAACTTCTCAGAAAGCAAGTGCTCCTGAAAAGGGCAAACAAAAGGTTTCTGACTCTCAAAACCATAACCCTTCTAAGAAAAGAAGGCAAAAGTCCAAGAAAGCTAACAAGCAAGGACCCAACAAAGAATGAGTACCTAAATCTGTTAACTTTGTGACTGCAGGTACATCATCAAGCGCTGCTCCACCACCACGATGAGCAATGGTACCTTGACAGTGGATGCTCGAGGCACATGACTGGAAGCAAGCACTGGTTCAGAAGCCTCAAGCCCAAGAAAGGCGGAACAGTGCTATTCGGTGATGGCGCTAAGGGAAGAGTCACTGCAATAAGAGATGTTGGTAAGGATTCCTCTCACCAAATCTCAAATGTACTTTTGGTCGATGGCTTAACTCACAATCTATTAAGCATTAGTCAATTTTGTGACAAAGGCTTAAAGGTTGAGTTTTATGCCAAGTATTGTCATGTGATTAATCTCACAAATGACAAGATCGTTCTGGAAGGAAAACGTGTTGGTAACATCTATGTTATCCATCTGGATGATCTAAAGGATCAAAACGTGGAGTGCCTTGTCTCTGTCCAAGAAGACAAATGGCTATGGCATAAGAAACTTGGTCATGCCCATATGAGACTTCTTTCTGAACTCTCTCAAAAAGGACTTGTAAAGGGCCTTCCCAGCATTAAGTATCAGAAGGATGCAACCTGCGACTTCTGTGAAAGAGGGAAACAGACCAAGGCTTCCTTTCCCAGTAAAAGTGGTATTTCTACTCAGAAACCACTAGAACTGCTCCACATGGATCTCTTTGGACCAACCAGAACGGCTTCCCTTTCTGGAAAACGCTATGGTCTTGTCATAGTGGATGATTACTCCAGATTCACTTGGGTTTTCTTTCTAGCCTCTAAGGAAGAAACTTTTGAGAAGTTCAAAGCATTTGCGAAAAGAGTTTCAACAGAAAAGGATTCGCACATTCATACCATAAGATCAGATCATGGTGGTGAATTTGAGAATCATGCTTTCGAAAAGTTTTGTGAAAATCTGGGCATTGCTCACGAATTCTCATCTCCCAGAACTCCTCAACAAAATGGAGTGGCTAAGAGAAAGAATCGAAGCCTTCAAGAGATGGCAAGAACAATGCTCTTAGAAAGCGGACTTTCAAAAGGTTTTTGGGCTGAAGCAGTTAACACTTCATGCTACATTCAGAATCGAGTCTTTCTGAGACCAATTCTGAAAAAGACTCCTTACGAGCTATGGAAGAATAAAATACCAAACATTTCTTATTTCCATGTATTTGGTTCTTCTTGTTTTATTCTCAACACAAAGGACAAACTCTCTAAGTTTGATCTTAAGTCCGATGATGGATGCTTCCTAGGATACTCCTCAGTCTCTAAAGCTTACAGAGTATATAGCAAAAGGAGTAAATGTGTTGAAGAGACAATCCATATTAAGTTCAAAGAACTTAGTAAGGACATGTCTCAGAAAGATGCAGACTTAGAAGATGAGTTTGAGAAACTCAACATCTCCTCTGAGAAAGCCAAAAAGAAAATTCTTATAGATGATGAGACTGATTTCCAACCCATGGAACAACCATCTCCATCTAAAGAAAAATCTAGTAGCATCATCGAAGCTCCAAAACCTAGAGAATCTACTTCTCCAAATGCAATGGAACTTAGATTCTCAGAAGGTCAAGCTTCTGATGACTCAGAAAGAGAACCTTCTGTGTCTCCTTCTCAGAACCCTACTCCTAAAGGGATTAGAGGTTCAAGAGACTTGAAGAACGTCTCTCAGAATAAAGTCTTGGGTGATCCAGAACGTGGCGTAAGAACCAGAAGGAACTACACAAATCTTGCTATGGTTTCTGAACTTGAACCAGACTCCATAGAAGAGGCGTTAGATAATCCTAGCTGGGTAAATGCCATGCAGGATGAACTTGACCAATTCGAGAGAAATCAAGTTTGGAAACTAACTCAAAACCCAAAGGCAAGAGTGTCATTGGGACTAAATGGGTGTTTCGAAACAAACTTGATGAAAACGGTCAAGTCGTGAGAAACAAGGCCAGATTGGTTGCTCAAGAGTACAACCAACAAGAAGGGATAGACTACGATGAAACTTTTGCTCCAGTCGCAAGATTGGAAGCTATCAGAATGTTGCTAGCATTTGCTGCACACAACTCCGCGGTTGTGGCACCCTTCTGATTTCAAGGCTAGCGTTATAACATATCCTTGCAGCTGCTTGGTCCCCTCTTACGGTGACAATATTCCCATCCCCATTGGGGAACTTCATCACCAACAAATGTGTAGAGACAACTATTCTAAGCTTGTTCAAGGTTGGCCTCCCTAAGATGCCGTTGTAAGCTGAGGGGCAACGCACTACCAAGAAGTTCACTGAAACTGTCATCGTAAGGGGATCTGTTCCCAGCTTCACATGGAGGTTGATGTAGCCATATGGTTTGATCTTTTCACTGGAGAAACCAATTAGCTTTTCCGAGTAGGCTCGATGGTCATTATTCTTTAGCCCCAGTTTGTCGAATGCCTCCCGGTAAAGGAGGTCGGTAGAGCTACCCTGATCAACTAGCACTCTCTTCACATCAGCATTGAGAATCACCGCCGAGATCACCATAGGGTCGTCGTGCCCTTAGATTACTTCGTGGTTGTCATCTTCCGAGAACGTGATGGCCGGTCTCGGTCTCCTTCCGATTTCGTAGTCTTGTCTTTCTTCCCTTCTAGAGGGCTTGATCTGCATGACTTCTTTCAAAGCCCTCTTTCTAGCAGACTTTGAGAGTTCTCCTCCCGCGAACCCTCCGACAATGGTGTGTATGGTCCTAGTTGCAAGCTGCTTGGGCCTTTCCTCTCTTCCTCTTGGTTCATGATTATCTCTCCTTGAACCCTTATATCTCCTGTCAGCCTCCTCCCTAGGTGGGGGTGACCTTCTCCTCCTCGGGCTTCTCTGGAAGCAACGTATCTTGCTAGCTTCCCAACTTGGATCAACTCCTCAATTGCATCTCGGAGGTCGTAACATTCTTTAGTTTGATGTCCATAGCTACTATGGAATTTGCAATAGAAGGACCTGTCGGCGTTTGGCCTGCATTTCAGCGGCTCTGGCTTCCGAATCTCGCCAGAATGATGAAGTTCTTTGTATATGTCTGCCACTGAAACCCTCAAGGGGGTGTATTCAACATATCGTCCTCGTCGAGCGGGGCGCTCGTCTCTCCTTGGCCTTTCCTCCCTCTTGGGGCTCTGGCCCTTTCTCTCAGCTTCTTCTCTGGTCACCTTCATTGCTTCCTCCAACTTAATATATTTCGCAGCCCGAAGCTGGAACTCTTCCACTGTCTCGGGCTCAGTTTTTGCTAGTGACCTCTGGAATCCTCCAGGTCGGAGCCCATTGATGAGCGAGATCAGTGCTGTCTGGGGGTTCAAGTTTCTAATTTGCAAAGCTTCCTTGTTGAAGCGGTCCAAGTACTCCCTTAAAGGCTCCCTCTGCTGCTGTTGGAACCCTAAGAGGCTGGTGGCTGACTTCGGTTTGCTCTTGCTTGTTGTGAACTGAGCCAGGAACTTGGACTCGAGGTCGGAAAAACAGGTGACAGATCCGGGGTTAGGTGGAGGAACCACTGAAGTGCCGACTTTTGTAGTGTGATGGGGAAGGATCTGCACCGCACGGGGTCTGCCAGACCTTCTAAGTACATTATCATCTTGAAGATGTCAAGGTGCTCCTGGTGATCCGAGGTCCCATCATATTGATTCATGTCTGTAGGAGCTTTGAATCCCGAAGGCAAAGGATATTGCAGCAAGTGATGGGAAAAGGATGAATCTGGCTCTTCTCCTCATGGAGGGGGTTGCTCTTCCACATGGGGATATGTCGGGGGTTTGTGGCCAGAACCCTCTGACTCTTCCGTCCTCCTGCCGTGCTTCACCCCTATGGGTTGCATGACATCCCCCTCCATGGTGATTACGAGGAGGTGAGCTAGTTCTTCCTCCTTCCTCGTAATACCTTAGTCTATCCTCCAAGTCCCGTATCCGGTCATCTCGCCTCCGGATTCGGGCCTCATTCTCTCGAGACTTCGCCATCTTTCTACAACTTCTCTCTTCTCCTCGAGCCCTCATTTCCAATTCATCTTCCAAAGTCTGCATGCACATGTTCTGCTCACGCAAGAGGTCACAGATCTCCTGGATGGGTTGGGTGCTGGCATCGGGTATCTCCGCCACATAGGATACATGAACCCTTCTCGGGGCCACGAGGGGCGGGGGTGGGGTGAGGATGTGGTTCTCAGGGGGAATAAGCTCGGGATGCTCAATATGGCGGGGTTAATCATCCTGATGGATGGGTTGATCATAAGCTACACCCTCCTCGGAGTGGTAGTATGAGCTATCTTGTTGGACGGGTTGCTCATTGGCTAGAGGGACCTCATGAGCGGGGTGAAGGATAGGGGCTCAAGTTTGCCTAGTTCGGGCCATGTTGTGGTTTGGCTAAGTGTGGTGAGTAGTATAGTGGTTTAGAGAAAAGGGTCCCCGGCAACGACGCCAATGTAACGAGCGTTACCTAGGGGGTCCTCTCCGAGATGGATTATTGGTGGTGTTCCGAGTTGGTGAGCAAGGGAGGCGCCTCCTCCGACTCCGTCTGCTCCGACCCCGCCTGCTCCGACTCCGAGGGACGGGGGGTGGTGACCTGCAAGGGCCTTCGATGCTTAAGTCAGTAATAACTCAAGATATAGAGAGTGAGTGAAGGATTGAAGATTACCTTGGGAACAGTGTCATCCACCCCTATTTATAGTAATTTATTATGGGCCTGGGTTGCCCTAATTTTGGAGTGTTTGGCCCATCCAAAATCTCCCTTGCTGACTCAGCCCTAGTTCCTGGATGTTGCTGACTCAGCCCTAGTTCCTAGATGTTGCTGACTCAGCCCTAGTTCCTGGATGATTCTATAAGGGTGATTGGTGAGCCATCCAGGGTGAAGTGGGGTCAGGGAGTGCTCAGGGTTTGGTGGGTCATCCATGGTGAAGTAGGGTCAGGGAGTTCTCAGGGTTGTGACTAATCCCAAGGTCCCTGAGTGAATCTGACCTCATGAAGGTGCTAGAGGTCCTAGATCGTGGGCGAGCTAGACTCCGAGGGGAGCGGGTATTCTAACTTCGAGGGGATGTCCTTGGTCAAGTCAGGAGCTTGCCCCTAGGTCCTTACTAGCTCCGAGGTGGAGCGGGATCCGACCTCGGAGATGTTGCTGCCGAAGTCGGGCGTCCCGGGGATGAGTTTGGTCATCGCGGGAGCCTTTGGTCATGGCGTAGTTGGAGGTCTAGAGGGTACTAGCTCCGAGGTGGAGCGGGATCCGACCTCGGAGGTGTTGCTGTCGAAGTCGGGCGTCCCGGCGATGAGTTTGGTCATCGCGGGAGCCTTCGATCCTGATGGAGTTGGAGGTCTAGAGGTTTATCCCGTAACAACATGTATGAGGAAATGAGGCGAAAAGGGATTAAAATTAGTGAGGTGGCAATGGTGGGTGTTGTATCAGCTTGTACACAACTTAGGATATTGGAGTGTCAAGTGCATTAGCAGAGAATCTTGAGGATGGCTGCTGTGGGTAGTCCTTCCATTGTTAATAGGTTTTTTGTGCATTATTATTTTGTCAACTCAATCACTTTAGGTTGAATTTGCTTAGCACTAACCGTTGTGCTGTTGTTTTGGGCGAATTGTTCTTTCATCTCAGATAGAACGCACATTGTATCCAATAGAATGAAATACAGAGATGTTTGTACTTATAATGCAATGATTGCAGCTTTTGCTGAGCATGGGAAATCAAAAGATGTTATAGATCTTTTCTTAAAGATGCAAAAGGAAGGATTACAGCCAAACCAAATTACATTCATTGGTGTCCTCAATACATGTAGCTCTGCTGGTCTTATTGAAGAAGGTTGTAGGTGTTTTCAGACTATGATAGGGGTGTTTGGTATTCAGCCCTTACCCGAGCACTTTGCTTGCATTGTTGATCTGCTTGGGAGAGCTGGGCAACTGGAAAGGGTATACAGTCTCATAAAGGGGAGTGCAATTAGTGCCGATGCAACAACTTGGGGTTCTTTATTAGCAGCTTGCAGGGTTTATGGCAATGTGGAATTGGGTGAGAAAGCAGCCAGACATCTCTTTGAGATTGACCCCAAGGATCCAGGAAATTATGTGCTTCTAGCAAACACTTATGCATCAATGAACAAATGGGAGCATGCAGAAAAAGTTAAGAAATTAATGAGTGAAAAGGGAATGAGAAAACCTTCAGGGTACAGTTGGATACAAAATGGGATCATGGGACAATATAGAGAAGAAGCACTTTGGTTGTTAATTTTGGCTTGCTGAGTATCTTCTTGCAATCAATATAATGGCATTAATTCCTTCTTCATAAGGTGTAATCATAGGTAAAGAAGGGTTGAAACTATTTTCAGTGACTCAGTGCTAATTGGAGATTTAAAAAAAGCAGCAAATATATATCCTTTCTTCTTATAATTTTATTTTATGCTGTGTTTTTCCTCTCTTGATATTGTTAAAAAATTTTGTTTATGCTTTTCTCAGTAACTGTGGCAGTGTTGATACTTTTGGTGTATAGAATGTAAAAATCTGAGTCATGACAACCAGATTACAGAATCCTATTTGGAAGCAAGCAAATATGAATGATCATAACACAGAAACGAGAACTTGTGAAATAACACTTATTTTATTAATATTGAACACTTACAGTACAAATACACTATTTTTTACTACTATCTCTTTTGTTGACATTGGAGGGTGGTGGAATGAACTGATATGCTATATCAATGCCCTCTCCAATCCAGGTACTGTTTGACTGTGAGAGGTTTTGGGCCACCAAACTAATCAATTAAAAATATGCTTTCAATTTCTAATTTGTAGACATGAAAGTTGTGGTCCTTAGGCCAATCTGTTAACATAATAAATGACAAAAGGAATGAGTCAGAGAGGTGGAAATTGCAAGTGTTTGCAACTAATGAAAGAATAACAAATTGTTTTATTATTATTATTATTTCACAGATATTACCTTTCATCTCTAGATGCTTGGAAAACACGGCATTTCTGCCAAATTCAGCTTCCTTGGACTTTTCATCAACCACTGTAAGCTGAAAACAGAGGAAGACGTGTTAAATAATTCCCAAAGTTATGATGTGCAAAAAACCTTCCACACAAGTTTCGACTAATAGAGAAGTGAAATAGTTGTCTGAAACATTTTGACACAAAATAACTACATGCAAAATGACCAAATAGTGAAATTTCTGCATAATAATAGAGACAACAAAGAAAGGAAAAACCTTGTAATCACATAAACTGAACAATCAGATTCAATACAATACAACTCCTCAGTGTTTAACACACCTTTCCAGATAGAGTATATTTAGAACAAGTAGGATTCTCTGGGTCTGTCTTGCCACAGGTTCCAACAGGGTATTCACTGACTGTCAATGAAGCTCTTGGGTCTTTCAATGCATTTTGTGGTGTTGGATCTAAAGTTGTCAAGTAAAAGTATTGGATGCTTGTGCCTTGGTTGGGTAGTCCATCACTGAATGATGCCACATTTATGCATTTAAGATAATGTTACTTGAGTCTTGGAAGAAAGATAAATAAATAAATAATATCCTTTTTCAAGAAATTGCAAATCTCTGCTATGGTTAGCTTGCTTTTAGCTAGAGTAGTAAACTCTGGTTCAGCATGAACACATAGAATGTAAAGAAGGCTAAAAATATTAAATAATAAATGTAGGAAATTCTTACCCCCAGGGTGCTCCACCCAAATCAATTGAGATAGTACTACAAACAATAAAAGAGAATTAAACTTGAGTCTAGCTATAATGTTTGAGTTTCACAACCACCAGATAAATCAAATAAACAGAATCGAGCACAAATTATAATAACAAGATAGAGTTGGTACTTTGCAAATGAACTGACGATATATATAATACAACTTGTTTGGTGTCACTAGAACACCGGATAGTAATTAAGAATTCAGATGAAATTAACAGAGCTTTATAATTTCTTGACTGATCACCTATGCTCTGCATCCAAACTACTATGCTTCTCTATCAATCACCATTTGCGTACACTCAATCAACATGCATTAGTAAGGTATTATCTTCTAGATTAGCGTTAAGCAAGGTGATTAATTAAAAATTGCCTCTTTCAATAAAATCTGACCTTGATTGAAAATACACA
This sequence comes from Aeschynomene evenia, assembly GCA_013621005.1. Classification (NCBI taxonomy): domain Eukaryota; kingdom Viridiplantae; phylum Streptophyta; class Magnoliopsida; order Fabales; family Fabaceae; genus Aeschynomene; species Aeschynomene evenia. Next base: position 84,316 of record RYYW01000089.1, on the reverse strand, counting down.
AAGTGATACAATACTAAAAGGCCCATTAGAGAAGGAGGCAGCAGAGAACCCAATAGAAGGCCCAATTGGAGACTCAGAGATAGCAGAGGATCCAAATGCAGAAGCTGAGCCAGGCCCAAATGCAGAAGTTGTGCCAGATGAAGGGAAACGCACTCGTATACTACCCGTGTGGGCTAGGGATTATCGCATGGGATGAGGAGGGAATCAAAGGAATCACATGGGTATGGCTGAGCTGGCAGAAGTTAGTTATGGAGAGAGGTAAGGTAGGGAACACCTGAGAGAATAAAATCAGTATGGGAAACAGTTGTAGGGATATGGATATTTTGAAATAGATATTGATAGGAGTCTTCTTCCCTGACTCGAATAGGGAATTCTCTGTAACTCTAGGATTATTAAATATCATCCCTAATTTCTTCTTCTTTCTTTTATTGTGCAAACTATTATTACTGTTACATTGTGTACTGCAACATTTGGTGCTTTCATTGAGAGGTCCCATGGCGGATGGAACTCGTCCCACACGATTGGAGGAACTAGGTGTATCGAACAAGCAGGAAATCAGGGTGTTGAACAGAGGTCTGGTGGAGGCCAATGCAAGGATCACGGAAACGCAAAAACAACTCGAAGTGATGGGATCATCCCTGAAATCGATCGAGGATCTACTGAAAGAAGCACTGAAACTTAAGCAATCGGTGGGTGACGCGGGGTCATGGTCAGGTGGTGGTCAAACTGAGAATGGCTCATGGCCGCGAGGAGTACGGGGAATGGACCTTCCGATGTTTGACGGTGAATGGGTCGAGGAATGGGTTTTTCGAGTACGTGAGTATTTCGAAACCTATGAGATTCCAGATGAGATGAAGGTGAAGGTGCTATCATTTCATTTAGTATGATCAGCCTATGCATGCTACCGTTGGGGAGTGAATAATGGTGTGAGATACCACTGGGAGGAATTTTTTACAGCGATGTCCATGCGCTTCGGAAAGGGGTTGTTTTATGATCCTAAAGCCGCTCTCAAGGATCTAAAACAGGGTGGCTCGGTACAAGAATACCAGAACCAGTTCGAAGAGCTCTCGAACATGGTCACTGGGCTCATCGAGGAGTGGTTGGTGGCGATGTTTGTCGCTGGGTTACAAGATCATTTGAAATGCGAGCTCCTTCTAGCTAAACCGAGAAACTACGTGATGGCCGTGCCACTAGCCAAACTCCACGAGCAAAAACTCACAGCTACGGCCCAGTTACTGAAAGGAGGGGATAAGAGAAGTGGATTTACAACTGAGAGAGCTAGCCCACTTCGCCTATTTCCGCATAGAACCCTCAACCCTATACGAAGGAGCCCAGCCCAAACACAAAACCATTCAGCCCAAAACACAAATGCTACAAACCGTAACACTTGCCAACCTCTAGCCCTTACCCTACCACAGAACCCCCCACCCAACCCTACCTACAAATGACTCACACCGGCGGAGATCAAACAGAGGGGAGACAAGGGGTTGTGTTACTATTGTGAAGAGAAATTTACACCGGGGCATAGGTGTAACGCGACCTGTCTATTGCTGGTTGGGGAAGAAGAAATGCAGGAGTTGCTGGGAAAGGGTACGAGTCCTGATTCATCGGAATCCGAAGCCGATGAGGAAGAAGCAGAAGAGGTACCTCGCATCAGTCTCAACGCTCTCGAAGGGGAGTTCCATCCCGAAACTCTACGAGTCAAGGGGCTGCAAGGGCGTCGAACCATGATGATACTGATAGACGGAGGTAGCACCCACAATTTCATCAAAAGCGCCGCGGCCAAACGGATAGACCACCCTCTTACGTCGACAGAGCTCTTGCAAGTAATGGTGAGAAATGGAGCTTCCATATCCTGTAATGCCCGTTACCAAAACCTCCCTCTTAGTGTGCAGGGATATGATTTTTCCATTGATGCGTATGTGCTTGATCTGAAAGGGGCTGACATTGTTTTGGGAGTGCAGTGGATGATGAAGCTCGGAACCATTCGCTTGAATTACAGGGAGTTGTTTATGAAATTCAAGGTGGATGGGCGATGGGTAGTGTTTGAGGGTGAGAGGTTGCTACGAGATGTCGCCATAAACTGCACAGAGCTCAGGAAGATGGAGAATTCTGGAGTTATAGCTTCATACTTCCACATTGAGGCTGTAGAATCCAGTAACAAGGAAAAAGAAATGGATCCGGCTGACCCAATGGTACAGGAGGTGTTAGCTCAATTTCAAGATGTATTTGACGAACCAAAAACTTTACATCTGCAGAGGAGTATTAATCATCCCATACACCTTATGCCCAACACAAGCCCTGTGAGTGTTAGACCGTTTAAATACCCTCAATTCCAGAAAGAAGAAATTGAAAAGCTAGTAAATGAGATGATGGAGGCAGGAGTCATAAGGGATAGCCAGAGCCCATTTTCGAGCCCTATATTGTTGGTTAGGAAGAAAGACGGAGGATGATATTTCTGTGTTGATTATCGGGCCCTCAACGCCATTATAGTGAAGGATAAGTTTCCCATCCCGACTATTGAGGAGATCCTAGATGAGCTGAGTGGGGCGGTTTACATCTCCAAGATCGATCTACGATCCGGGTACCACCAAATTCGGATGAGGGAGAAGGACATTCACAAAACCGCATTCCGCACACATTTGGGGCACTATGAATTTGTTGTGATGCCGTTTGGGCTGACTAATGCTCCTTCCACTTTCCAGGCTACTATGAATAAAGTTTTTAAACCATATATACGTAACTTTGTTGCTATTTTTTTTATGATATTTTAGTGTACAGCAGGTCGAAGGAAGATCACTTACAGCACTTGCAGACGGTGCTTGCTATTTTGAAGGAGAATCAATTGTATGCCAAGGCTGCCAAATGCACTTTCTGCCAGGAGCAAGTAGAGTACTTGGGGCATGTGGTCTCAGGGAAGGGAGTTTAGGTGGATCCTTCCAAAATAGCAGCAATTCTGGCGTGGCCGATACCAAGCAATTTGAAGCAGTTAAGGGGGTTTCTCGGTCTGACGGGCTATTATCGGAAAGTCGTGGCGGGGTATGCCAATGTGGCCTTTGCGTTGACGGAGCTGCTCAAGAAGAATGCATTCAAGTGGACCATGGCTGCTGATTATTCCTTTCACCAATTGAAGCACCTTATGACAGCGACACTAGTGTTGGCACTCCCTGATTTCTCGAAACCTTTCGTGGTGGGAACGGACGCTTCTAGTACTGGGGTGGGAGCAGTATTATCACAAGGGGGTCATCCCTTGGCTTACTTTAGCAAGAAGTTGGAAGAGAAGTTGTCTCAATCCTCAGCCTATATTCAGGAATTATACGCTGTGACCCAGGCAGTTTCGAAGTGGCGACATTACCCGTTAGGACGGAAATTCATTATCGAGACAAATCACCATGGATTGAGAGAGCTAACTACACAGGTAATCCTTACACCTGAGCAGCAGCATTATCTGTCAAAAATTACTGGGTTATGACTTTGTGATTGAGTATCGCCCTGGGAAACACAATCAAGTGGCAGACGCGCCATCTCGCCAAGGGGAGGGTGAGTCTAATCCCAGATTTCAAGCACTTTCAGTGGTACAATCAGCTATCATTCCAGCTCTTTTACGTGCCAACAGAGAGGATGCGGAACTGAAGGAGATGCATACAAAGGTCGAAATTGGGGAGTTAGGCAGTGACTACATAATTCGAGATGGGTTGCTTCTCTATAGGGGAAAAGTTTGGGTACCCGAGTTTGAGAGCCTGCGTGAAACACTCTTGCAACAATTTCACAACTCCCCAACTGCAGGGCATGGTGGGGTACTGAAGACATACAAGGGAATTGGGGAACTTTTCTTTTGGCCGGGAATGCGGCAGGAAGGGGTGAATTTCATTAATCGGTGTTATGAGTGCCAAGTGACCAAGTACATTCCAGCGAAACCTCAAGGACTCTTGCAGCCTCTACCGATTTGTGTGCAAGATAATTAAATTGGAATAAAAATGTAAATAATAAAAGCAGCGGTTTATGGGGGTGGAACATTCATTAGGGTGTCAATCATTGGCTACAAAAGAATGCATGAGTTGATTAATTACGCCGGAGTTAGATCTAACTCCTTTGTTGTGATTCTAATGATTAATTGCCTAGAATGAGATTAATTAGTGAGATCTCACCTTTAGTTCCACTCTCAACAATTATTAAAGCCAATCACATTAATCTAATTAAAGAGGCTAATCAGCCAATTAATTACTCATTACCAATGCCTAATATGCCATGCATCAATTAATCAACTAACACATAAACATATGCCAATGAATTAGCCAACTCAATCGAGTAAGCCAAGACAAAGGGTTAAACACACAATTTAAGATCTCAAATTATATGCCAAGGATTTGATAATGAAAACTTATGCAAGATTAAGAACAAGGCCTCAAATTACCCCAATGATATTCACACCCCTATAAACCACCAAGAACTTAGCTACTCATGGAAAATATTAAAAGGCAAGAAATAAATTGGAATAAAGAAAGCAATTAAGAACAAAGCAAGAAATTAAATGCAAGTTGGCAAGATGGAGAAACGAATAACTGAATTAATGATAAAAGAGTAACTTACAAAACCCAAAGAGGGCTGAACGAATAACGTTGAAATGCAAATGACTGAGCTAGAGCTAAACTAGGAAAGATGGAAATCCTAATGGGAAACAAAAATAACTCTAACTAGGAAAAGAAAATATGAAAAGGTGGAGGTATTGAGTGGTGTTGTTTCTGATGTATTAGCTCCCTTTAAATAAGATGAGCAGCCTCCAAACCCTAGTAAATTTGGGCCCCCAACTCGTGCAGATAGGGTTTCTGCTGTGACAGAGTTGCGGCGCGGCGCTAGAGTGCGTTACGGGCGCTGGAGCGCCAGCGCTGTGCACGTGACAAGTTTAAGTGAGCCACGAGCGCTGGGGCGCGCTACGGGCGCTGGAGCGCTCGATGCCTGTTCTGAAATTCACTGCTCCGCTTCTTGCTCAATTCCTGATGTCTACAGCTTCAATAATACCTGTGACTTGCACTAAAAATACAAAATATCCAAGATCAAGTGCAAAGGTCATCCTTGAATTGTGAAAACATCATAAAACTTGTTATTTTAGCCTTTATTTCTATTAAGCTCAGATTAATTCCAAATTGTATTAAATACAATAAAAGGCCGAAATAGAGCAAAGAATTACATACAATCATCCAAATTAAGGGTATAAAATATCAGTAAAAACCGCGTTATCAAATATCCCCACACTTGAACAGTTGCATGTCCTCATGCAAAAGCAATGATTCCAAGCATCTCTCAAGGCAAAGTATTGGCTAACACATCTAACACCTAAGTCCTAAAAGAAAAATAAAATCTATAGATGATGGAAAGTTATTCAAAACAGCACACCTTGGTCAGATTTATACAATACCCTTGACATGTTATCAGTTGGCATTAAGAAAAGCTTATGAGTTAGGAGAATCAATTCATGTTATGCAAAGTTAGTTGATTTGGCCCTCACCAGTGTGTTTCTCTCTCAATCACTCAGTGTTTTGGCTAAACACTCAATTGAATGATTCACACAAGTATTTGCATTCCATAAATTTGCTATACTCCTAACATTGCAATTTTACAAACATGGTGCATCAAGAGGTCTTTTCAGGGTTGTAACGGGGCTTGGGACAGGTGTGGCATATATGGGAAGTGGACTCAATTTCCAAAAGACTAAGACTTCATGGTTTGATCAATCCTAGATGACTTCTATCACTACAGAAAAGATGGAGAGAGAAGAGATGGATAGAATAGAAATACCCAAAATCAATAATCCATAAATTCTTACAATTATCATTCCCAATGTTCCCAAATATTTTCACATTAATTCCAGGAACCCAACAACCTTTATTTGCAGGAATTCACATTTTTTTCTTGATTTTTCTGTATTTTTCGATTTTTTTTTTTGAATACCTCATCTCAATTCCTTTGGTAATTAAAATGAGGTGGAAAAGAAAATAACAAAAGACCACTTATGTACAAAAGCTACCCTCACAGTTGTATCCCAATATTTTGCACTCTATACCAGTGCTCAATTTAACCCAATTTCCCCACACTTAAGACCTTTGCCCAATAATCAAACCATGTCCTCCTAGTTTCTCAGAGGGGATTTTTCATTGTTTTTCTGTCTTTGGCTTGTAATGAGCTTAGTAACAAAAAAGGGATAAAGGCTCAAATTTGCTACAAACAAATGGGAATTGTGTATGGGTTAGCTATTTGGCTAAGTGGCTTTTAAATGTAAAAACAAAATTATGCCTCAATCACATGCAACATGTATAAAATGCAAAACAAGAATCAAGCAAATTCAGGAATAACAAATACAAGTGTGTGTGTGCTCACAGGAAGAAAGTGATTAGTTGATACATGTAATCACATTTAAGGCTCAAATCTCACTAGTAATCCAACCAACCAAACAGAGATAACACAAACAATTCAAGCTCATATTAGATTATCATGCCAACATTTCAGAGTTAAAATTAAAGGGCAGAGCAATTTCAGACCAAAATGTGCTATAAAGAAAACTACCCAATCATCTACCTAAAAATAAAATAAAATAAAGAAAAAGAAAAAAGGAAAAGAGTTAGGCATGCCATTATTTACAAAAGCCAATTTTATCTACACCCTCCCCACACTTAAATGAGACACTGTCCCCAATGTCAACAAATTAAAGAACAGAGAGAAGGGTATAGAAAGGACCTACGGAGGACTCAATCGTCCTCTGAACCATCATCATCCTCCTCCTCAGCCTCATCATCCTAATCATCATCGTCGTCCTCCTCCTCATCGACGTCAATAGGAGCCTGGGACTGTCCCGGAGCTCCATAACCGGCGAAAAAGCGCTGGTCGATGTAGGATCGGAAACCGCTCTGCATCTCAGCGATCCTCTGGTCATAATGAGTCTGCATGGCCAGGTACCGCTGATCATGATAGCTCTCAGCAGCAGCGAACTTCTGATCGAAGTACTCCCTCATGTTGACCTCCATCTGGGTCAACTGTGCAGAGAGGGAATCTAGGGGATTCCCTACTGGCTGGGTCTTGTTCTGAGCGGCTGCATCCTTGGTAGCAAAATCGGCGGCAGTGATGGTGGAATGTGGCCCTTGCCACTCATCGTCGGCGTACTCTGGCACACCACACTGGATAGCCAAAGAGGTGATCAGAGAGGGATAAGGAAGGCACCTGTAGGGCTCAATGTGGTGAGCTTGATGCATGGTGCGCTGAAGACGAGTGGGCAAGTCTACCCAGTGGCCCTCCATAATGCAGTAGAGGTGGAGGGCCTGCTCTGTGGTGAGCTCGGAGATGTGGGAGACTGGGTAGATGTGGCTGTAATAGATGCGGGGCCACGCTCTGGCCTCCAGGTTGAGCGTGTAGTTCTTCAGTGTGCGGGGGAGCATATTGGCTCCCAGTGTCCAGCTGCAACCCGGCAGACAGAGGCGGTTCCTGATCACGTCCAAGCTCGTAGCAGCCATGCTGTGGATGGCGTCCGGCTCTCCAAATGCATAATCGGGCTCCGGGGCAACCTGAATGTGCGTGGCTATGGTCTCCACGCCTACCAGAATGAACTTGCCCCGGAGGAACACCTGAGTGGCGGTGCGGTCATGGAAGTTGGCGTAGAACATCCGCACCCACGTGATGTTCGCCCTGACGGGGGCACTGAGAAGGTAGTGGGCCCACCCCCGCCTCTCGATCTCCACCACGACCATGTCGAGCCGTCCTTGGCCCTCATCATGGAACTGATACCCCAACTCAAAAAGGGGTTTCCTCTTATGAATTGTGGCCTGGAAAGCCATCTCGGCAGTGACGTCGAGGAAGCGTGCAGGGTCGTGAGGCTGATCGTAAGAGTGATCATCCTCCTCTGTGGTGCGTACTCTCTTCCCCTTACCACCTCGGGTTTGTGGTGCCATGCCTGAAAGAATAAGACCAAGACAACTTAAGTTCCAGTATACAGTCCAATATTCTTGGCTAATGTCAATTCTAGTCATGCCATAAATAAATGCAAATTCGAAACAAAGTATAATATGGCAGTTAAACATGTCTAATTCTAGCAAACAGTAAAGCACAGATTCGGCCCAAATTATGCAGTAGACCGGCGCCGGAGCGCGTAGGGCGCGCTCGAGCGCACGATCTGCAATGGAGCGAAACCACCTCGCGCTCTAGCGCGTATAGCGCACCGGAGCACACGAGGGTTTCGGCGACAGCACAGACAGCGTAAAACAGTGCAGACAACATCCCAACTCCAATTTTCTCATCATTCTAACCGATGAAATCACTAATCATGCAATACTAACCGATTAAATCTATACCAAACAATCAAAAATCATCTTTTCCATCTCTTAATCAAACAAAATCCGATTTCTACCAAGAACAATGAAAAGATTGAGTTTTAGACCAATGTACCTTGATAGGATTCAATGAAATGACAAGATGAATGAATGTATGGATGATTTTTGAGGGAAAAAGTGAGAAGAATGGTGGAGGGGAATTCGGCGCCGCTGGAGATGCAAGAGGGTAGAAGTGCAGAAATGAATCTGCAATTTGGGCTTTTAGGGTTTTGAAGAAACCCACGCGCGCTAGAGCGCGCTGGAGCGCGACGCCCAAACGCAGCGTTTCATTTAAATGAGACGCGCGCGCGGGGGCGCCTATATGGCGCCCGGGCGCAGCCTCCTAATGCAGAATCAGTGTTTTACTGCTATATTTTCCTAAAATGCATGAACTATCCTAATTAATTTAAATGCATGCAAAATTTAAAGATGCTAATAAAAACAAAATACAGAAAATAAAATACGGAATTGAAATACTGGAATTGAAATGTGGAAATGAAAATACGGAATTTAAAAATACTGAAAAATAAGGAAAACCGGTGGGTTGTCTCCCATGAAGCACTTTGCTTTAACGTCCCTAAGTTGGACGGTCGACCGTTTTGAGGCTACTTTGGTCCAGAATTCTCAGCGCCAGCTGCTCCGGTCATGATGTGGATGGCACTCACATTCCCTTTGGGATTGGGAACTGTTTGAGATGGGATCTGTGAGTTGCCAGCTTGTTCACAAGCTTGTGTGGCCGGATTTCCCCTCATTTGATTGACCTCATTCTGCAAGTTCAGCATCATCCTTTGTTGCTCCATGAGTAGCTTCATCACATCACCGATTGTTGGATCGTTAGGAATCGGAGGTGCAGGCAGAGCCAATTGTTGCGGTGGTGGAGGCAAGGCCATTGGAGCCTGATATGGAGCCTGGGGTTGCCTTTTGATGAGGAGGTTGGTACCGAACCTGCTGAGGTTGCTGCACTTGTTGTGGCTGTGGATTGTTATTCCTCCTCAGGTTCGGGTGGTTCCTCCAACTTGGGTTGTAGGTGTTCCCTGTAGGTTGATTTTGTGGCTGAAATTGAGGCTTTCCCGGGAAGGTATTTGCAGCTGCCACCACTGTTGCCTCTTCTTGGAGATGTGGGCATTGGTCAGTTGGATGGGTCTCCAAAGAGCATATCCCACACACCATTGCTTGGCTAGATGTTCCCGGTTTGGCTTGGTTGATGGCCAATTGCTTCATGAAGGTAGCAATCTCATCTAGCTTTTGGTGTAGGCCACCACTCTCCTGTTGAGCTACCTCATTCACCCCTTTGGTCACAGCGGTTGCCCTTGTGCCAAACTGCTGTGAGTTTACAGCCATGTTCTCGAATAGGAGCCTAGCTTCCGCCGGAGTTTTGTCCATCAGGGCCCCACCACTGGCAGCGTCAGTCATGCACCGGTCCATACCCGTCAGACCCTCATAATAGTATTGGATCAACAATTGCTCTGAGATCTGATGGGTAGGACAGCTTGCCACCAATTTCTTGAATCTCTCCCAGTATTCATGGAGAAACTCACCGTGCAGTTGGCGAATGCCATTAATGTCCTTCCTTATGGTAGCTGCCCTTGAGGGTGGGAAGAATTTCTCCAAAAAGATCTTCTTCATGCCAATCCAGGTGTTGACAGCTCCATTGGGCAAGTTCAAGAACCATTGTTTCGCCTGACCGTCCAGAGAGAACGGAAAAGCCCGAAGCTTCACATGTTCCTCGTTGACTCCTCTTGGCTTGAGAGTTTCACACACCACATGGAATTCTTTGAGGTGCTGGTGTGGATCCTCTCCGGCCAAACCGTGGAATTTAGGGAGCAAGTGCAGAATAGCTCCCTTGAGCTCGAACTCAGTGTCCAACCTTGGGTAGGTAATTCCCAAAGGTTGTTGGCTGAGGTCCGGAGCTGCAAGTTCCTTCAGGGTGGGCTGATAGTCTGCCATAATCGAACTTGGACCTGAAACACTAACAGACAAATCGGATAGTTCAGAACTACTGAAAATTAAAGCTTCAAACGGTGGACCTTCCAGTTGCCTCTGAGACTCAATAAACCTTTTCCTAGCTTGCTTTATTTTTCTCAAAGTGTGTTCGATTTTCGGATCAAAAACAGCAGGCTGGGGATTCGGTTGGGATCGAGTCATGCGCGGCTGCAACGTTGCAATCGCAGTCGCGCGCTGGAGCGCTGTACAGAAGCTGGAGCGCGAGTATAAGCAGCGGACTCAGCTGTTCGTGGAACAGCGAGTCTGGGAAGAGGAAAATTAAAAATAATAAACGAAAATAAAGTGCAAAATAAAAGAAAATCTTTTTGTTGTTTTTATTTTTGAAAGAAACAAAGAAAACGGTTATATACACTATTCACAAATCAAACAACTAGTGAAAACTTGCATCGCCATTCCCCGGCAACGGCGCCAAAAATTTGATGGTTGTGTCGTGTCAACCATAAATTTAATTATTTTTAAAACCAAGTTCCCCTAATATTGTTTAGTGGAAACCAGGGTCGTCTCTCACAAGGAATGACTAAGAGAGTAATACACGAGACTAGTTGTCTGACGGTTTGTCACAATTGGGGGTTTTTGTGTGCAAGATAATTAAATTGGAATAAAAATGGAAATAATAAAAGCAGCGGTTTATGGGGGTGGAACATTCATTAGGGTGTCAATCATTGGCTACAAAAGAATGCATGAGTTGATTAATTACGCCGGAGTTAGATCTAAATCCTTTGTTGTGATTCTAATGATTAATTTCGTAGAATGAGATTAATTAGTGAGATCTCACCTTTAGTTCCACTCTCAACAATTATTAAAGCCAATCACATTAATCTAATTAAAGAGACTAATCAGCCAATTAATTACTCATTACCAATGCCTAATATGCCATGCATCAATTAATCAACTAACACATAAACATATGCCAATGAATTAGCCAACTCAATCGAGTAAGCCAAGACAAAGGGTTAAACACACAATTTAAGATCTCAAATTATATGCCAAGGATTTGATAATGAAAACTTATGCAAGATTAAGAACAATGCCTCAAATTACCTCAATGATATTCACACCCTCATAAACCACCAAGAACTTAGGTACTCATGGCAAGAATTAAAGGGCAAGAAATAAATTGGAATAAAGAAAGCAATTAAGAACAAAGCAAGAAATTAAATGCAAGTTGGCAAGATGGAGAAATGAATAACTGAATTAATGATAAAAGAGTAACTTACAAAACCCAAAGAGGGCTGGACGAATAACGTTGAAATGCAAATGACTGAGCTAGAGCTAAACTAGGAAAGATAGAAATCCTAATGGGAAACAAAAATAACTCTAACTATGAAAAGAAAATATGAAAAGGTGGAGGTATTGAGTGGTGTTGTTTTTGATGCATTAGCTCCCTTTAAATAAGATGAGCAGCCTCCAAACCCTAGTAAAATTGGGCCCCCAACTCGTGCAGATAGGGTTTCTGCTGTGACAGAGTTGCGGCGCGGCGCTGGGGCGCGTTACGGGCGCTGGAGCGCCAGCGCTGTGCACGTGACGAGTTTAAGTGAGCCACGCGCGCTGGGGCGCGCTACGGGCGCTGGAGCGCTCGATGCCTGTTCTGAAATTCACTGCTCCGCTTCTTGCTCAGTTCCTAATGTCTACAGCTTCAATAATACCTGTGACCTGCACTAAAAATACAAAATATCCAAGATCAAGTGCAAAGGTCATCCTTGAATTGTGAAAACATCATAAAACTTGTTATTTTAGCCTTTATTTCTATTAAGCTCAGATTAATCCCAAATTGTATTAAATACAATAAAAGGCCGAAATAGAGCAAAGAATTACATACAATCATCCAAATTAAGGGTATAAAATATCGGTAAAAACCGCGTTATCAATTCATAAAATCAAATATTACACTATTATTGTGGGACCCACAAAAATGAGGGACACGTGCAACTCCATAGTTGCTACACGACTTTCTTGTATTGTTGTTCCGTAAAACTTCCTGTACCATAGAACTGACCTTTTAATCCATCTATTATTTTTCGGCTCCTCATTTTATTTTATGTATTTTGTCTCGTTTGTTTATTTGTACTATTAAGTGGTGATACTTTTAACGATAAAATTAAGATTTTGAAGATATTTGTAAAAAAAATAAATAAATAATTTTTAATATATATAACGATTAAATACATATTCTTAAGTACTTCTAAGATTCAAACATAAATTGTAAAGGCTAAAAGCATCTTAGAAATAATAGAGGCCAAAAGCGAAATTTTTTTAGAGTAATTAAAATTTAAAGGGTTTTGCTAATAAGTGCTTTTTGAATACTTATTAATGATAGTAAAAAAATATGTTTCTAAATAATATAAAAAAGTTATAGTAGGTCTGATCTATTACATAGAAAAACTGAAAATGCATATTTTCAAGGTGAATATTTCATCTTTTATTATTATCTTAACAATTGTCCTCTTGTTAGCAAAACCCAAATTTAAATGACATCATCACCACTATGACTTCAAAAATTGATTTTGTGAAGGATATCAAATTGGAAGGGATTCCAGAGGATAAAAAATGGAGGTTGAAGGTTAGGGTGCTAAGGATTTAGGTTGGACCATCATGGAACGAGCAACAAATCAAGCCTAGCATTGAAATGGTCTTGATAGATGAAAAGGTATATTCTTAACATTTGTGTTTATCTTTTTGTTTTTTCTCAATTTTATTTGTGTTTCTCAATACTTTTATCAATTTATTTTTAGTATTTGATTTAATATTTACTTAAAAATCTAACCTCGTAGCGTGATAGGATTCACTGCACTATCAGAGGTTATCATGTTCATCTATTTGAAGAACAATTTGAAGAAGACAATGTTTATGTAATCTCAAATTTCACCGTTGAAAGTGTCAAAGGAAGATATAAACCAACTTTCAATGAGGCAAAAATTGTTTTTAAAAAAGATACTCGAGTTAAGAAAGTTGTGGACACTCATATTCCTGAATTTGACTTTTGTTTCATGGGTCATACCAACATATTGAAGCATACTGATGTTGATGGTAATCTAATTGGTGAGTAATTGAAAACTATTTTTTAATTTCTATTCATTTTTTAAAAGACACTCATAACTCTTCATTTTTTTTTCTTGTGCAGATGTCATTGTGGATATGGAGATGTAACTGAATGGGCCAAAGGAGGAAGAAGTGGTCATTATATTGTAATAGAACTTGAAGAATTTGGGTTAGTAAAAACATAATAATGCATAACTAATTTCTATTTATCTAAATTTGCTGTGAATAATTTATGTTTTTTTTTTTTCTGCAAAAGTGCTCTCATTTTTTTTAATATATTTTACAATAATAAATGTAGTTGTGAGGAAAAACTTGAATGTACATTATGGGATCAATATGCAACTCAATTTGTTAATCATCTAAAAGCATATGTTTCTAAGGACTATGTGGTTATCGTGCAATTTGCCAAGATCAACAAATTCAATTGTAAGTTTATATACAATATTTCAATTCTTATCCTTTGATTTTTTTGTTTTGTTTGATAAATTAACATTTTTTTTGTTTATAATGTGAACAAATAAAATAGGAGTTTCTAATAACACCTACAATTCAATACTCCACATCAATGCTGACTTTGAAGAGGTTAAAAAATTTAGACAGAGGTGAAATACTAAAACATAGGTGCAGAATACTAATTTATTATGAGTTTGATTCCTCTAACATACATTAGTTGTGACTAATTCATTTTTTTGCATTATATCAGTTTTATAATGGCCGACTCTACCCCTGGTTCACAGCTCACCCAAATTGTTCATCATTCTGGGTATGTTATGGTAGATGATTTTTTGAACCAAACTCCTAATAAACCAATTGGGTCTCTCTTTGATGTTATTCAGGTATTAAAACTTATGATTTCTTTTTATATTGTTTATTTGAAGTTTTGAAATTTGCATATATAATCTTTATTTGAAATTTAGAATTTTGTTCTTTATTATCTTAATCTGAATTTTTTTAAATATATATATATATATATATATGACACATAAGTCTACTTTTATAACAATTGGAAGTGCTAAAGACTTTATTCAAGGCAAAACTTGGTGGTATAAAAGTTGTGGCACATGTAGAACAGGATTGAAAAAATATGATGATGATTAGTATATGTGTATGACTTGTAACAATAATACAAAAATTTTCACTCCAAGGTATGAAATTTTATATTTAGATTGAAATACTAATTCTTTCCTACTAATAAAAAATTATACTAACTTTGTCTTGTTATTATAAATGTAGGTATTGCATCCATTTTAAGGTTATGGATGAAAATAGTTCTGCAGCATTCATTGTTTATGACAATGAATCAGAAAAGTTCCTAGGAATTGCTGCAAAAGACTTGAGGGAAAAACATTTGATGAATGTATGCTTACTAAAATAAATTGTTTATTAATTATGAAATATTTCTAATACATAAATTCTAATATTATTTGTTCAAACATAATTTAGGGTGGAGATAAGGACCAATTTCTGGAAGAGATATCTGCATTCAAGGATAAGAAATTTTTGTTCAAAGTGACAGTCAAATTAGAAAATATAAATTCAATTCAACCTGTGTCTATAACCATTTTGAAATTGTGCTATGAAGAAAGCATAATAAATGCTTTTCTTCAAAAGTGCAAACTTGAGGAGGTAAATTTTTTACTAAGTTGGATGATACTTATATATACCCTTTAGTTTAATTTTAACATATAATTTATATTTGAAGCCATTTTTCTATGACTAGGATTTCTTTCCAACCAATGAATGTGGAGGGGTTCATCTCACCCTTGGTTTATTTGATATTAACAAGGTAAATAAAAATATTAGATGTGTTATAGATATATAATTTTTCATTAAAAATTAAATATAAATTGGTAGAAATGCTAGACATAATTATTTTCATGTTAGATCAATTATAAATTTATTGTTCATAATACAAATATATGAGTTATTTTTCTTATAAGACATTTTCTTTTTAATTTATATGCAAGGATTCTGGATTTGAGGAAGTTGATAATGTGGTGGTAGATAAGGATGATTCTTTGATCACTCCAACAAAGGCCCTTGAAAAACAAAGTTTGGTACAATACAAAGATACTATGAAAGCTCAATTCTTTCAAAAGGTGAACTAAACTTTGATACTGAAAAATCCGCTACCGAAAAGGATGATTGGATTACAATACCAACCAAAGTGTCAGATGGTGAATTTGATTTGTCTGCTACCAAAATGAGGAAGGTTACAAAAGAGTGATGAGTTTTACAATTTTATGTTTAGGAGCTTTTTATTAATTCTACTATAAGTGTCATAGACACATTGTTTGGTTTGATTTTTATTTTGTTTTCTGAGTTTTATTTTAAATAATTAATCAAATTGTTGAATTTGAATAATTATTTATTGTTATTTGTATTATTGCCTTTTTTAAAAGTACATGGTATTTAATTTTTATTCAAATACTACAATTGAATTGACAAAACAATTAAAGTTAACATATGGAACAAGAAAAGGTATAATTTTATTACTTTAATTACCTTAATGAAAACCTATTGAGACAATCATCAGAAGCATAATTTCCAAGATAAAAACAAACGATAACTCTTTCAAATGTTTCTGCCAAAAAAAAACATAAACATGATGATTTATATAGAGATAACAAAATTTTTCATCCAACAATAACAACAAAATTATCCACTAAGGTTAACTACAAAAATCAAAACTTATTAGAAGACTCAAGTAATTTTTACATCTTTATGATATTTTATATTTCTAAATATTAAGTTTAGTGTACTTCACCAATGGAAAACGTTTTATATTTCTAATTATTAGCAAAGGGGAGTTTATTTGTAAGAGATTAATTAGTATTTTCTAAAAGTATACATGCATTATAAAGCAAGTATGTGTCCCCACTATTGCCACTTTTGTAGATGAAAGAAGTTACAATAAATGAGTTTCTCTCAAATTCAGTAGCTATATATTTATTAAAATAATCTGAAAAAAGTCAAAGTTATTACTGAGCAGTAGCAACACCCTTCAATCACTTTGTTGTTTGTGTAATTCCCACACAATATGGCTGATTTTGTAACAACATTATAATTTTTTACATATATTAATGATTCAATTAAATTATCATAATTTTTCATCCAACATTGTTCTAATGGCAAAAGAAAAAACAGCCAAATTAAAACATTTTATTAATATTTATTCATATTATAATGAATAATTAATATCAAAACTGTAACTTTTTATGAGAGAATTAAATATGCATTTATGACTTTTCATATTATTTGAAGGTTTTATAATGCTTAAGAATAACAAAAACTATTGTTTATAGTGTCTTTTAAAAAAGAAGAACAAAATTGAGTTCCCTTTAGCTTCTTATTTCAATAACAATGGAATAACATGATTATCATTGGAGTGCAAAACTTTCAAGGTTGAAAAGAAAATTTATTCTTGATCAAAAGAGAAACAAGACAACATGTACTTAGTTTGCAATAATTGGTAAGAGAAATATTTTTTATGTATGTTTTTTGTATGATTAATTAGTAAAAATTATGTCTTGGATAAAACAAAGATGAACATACATTCTTCACTTAACTCTTCAATGTGGTTTACAGGAGGAGAATCAAATAGCAAGAGCAAACAGTGTTCTACTGTTGTAGGAGAAAGATCAACAACCTCTAACTCAGTCTCAAGTCTTGCAATTAAATTGAACACACAAAACACTCCCATTTCATAAAAAATGAATAATCAAGATTACCATCAAAGAGCAAAACTTTCAAGATTAAAAAGAAAGTCAATTGTTAATCAAAAGGGAAACAAAAGAACATATACTCAAATGGCAATACATGGTAAGATGAATTTTTTTTCTTTTCCTCTTGGTATACCTTCTATTAATCTATTATGTATTAGCTAAAAGAAGATAAAAATATACATCTTTGTTTACTTTTAATTTGACTATGATTTGCAGGATAATCAAGTAGCCGGAGCAACAAAAGGTCTAATATTGTAGGGGATATACCATCAACCTCTAATTCAATCCAAGGTCTTGCAATCAAAACAAACTTGCAAAACATTGATTTTAATAATAAATCTAATGAATGCAGCTCAAAAACTACACTATCCTCCAAGCCAAATGGTAACCTTTTCAATTTGTGGTACCAGTTATAAACTCTTATCATGTTAACAATTAGTAGCTCAAATAATTGAATAAAAAATGTAGATATGTGTCATATACTTTACATGTGAGCATTTTAACTTAAGCAAGTTAAATAACATGTTTATTTCTATATATTTTCTATTTTGTTGCTATTTTCAATATGTAACTATGTCATGACAGAATAAATTTCTTCTAACTATTATGCATGGGAAATTAAAACATTTTATGAGTATTTATTCATATTATAATGAATAATTAATATCAAAACTGTAGCTTTTTATGAGAGAATTAAAGATGCATTTATGACTTCATATTATTTGAAGGTTTTATAATGCTTAAGAATAACAAAAACTATTGTTTATAGTGTCTTTTAAAACATTAATTAAGTTATTATTACATAAGATAATAATAATTTCATTTTCTCCTACATCTTAACCAATTTCAATTTGTCTTTTATAAGTGAGAATTACAATGCAAAATTGGGTCATAACTCAAAACACACTATTGGAGAATGTTCTAATAGAAATAAGAGAGAGACTGATTGGCAATGTGTTGATCCTAACAGAGACTATGAGGGTTGTTATCGATTTTAATTTATTTTTTTATTTTTTATTCTGAATTAAATTAACTTATAATATATTTGTAATGTTACTCACATATCTAATATCACCTCTTTATATCAGTTATCAATGGACATGATGACATAAATTATGAGCCTGAAGATAATGACTTCCCTCTGGATTGTACTGAAGGCGAGACTTATATTGACCAATGTATTAATTCAAATACCATAAATTTTCTTCTTAGTTCAATCAAGTACATATATATTTTCATGTACAACTACATATTTACATATTTATATGACTACTTCAATTCATGTAGAAGCATGAGACCTTGGAGACCCTACATATGAGTGTCAGTTTTGTGGAGCACTTATGTAGTTGAATGAAAGCCTTACAAAAACAAGAAGAAGTAGAAATCCCACATTTTCGATGTGTTGCATGGAGGGTAAAATAGAGCTTCCAAAATTAAAGCCCCCTCCAGATCTATTGCAAAACTTGCATAAAGGCACTGGTGAGAAGAGCAATTACTTTCTTAAAAATATCATATCATTCAATGGAATGTTTGCTTTTACTTCTACGGCTGGAAAGGTTGACCACAAAATTAATAAAGGTTCTGCCCCTCCTATTTTTCTACTTGGTGGCCAAAATTATCATTCAATCAGAAGTTTGCTGCCTCAAAACAAAGAGAAACCAAAATTTGCACAACTTTACATGTATGACAAGGAAAATGAAGTTGATAATAGAATCAATGCATTTGTAATACCTGGGGTAGTCTGATTTTGTTTGAGTAAGAGATCACGGTACACCTGGGGAGATAGGACCACGTGGGCCCCACCTCCCCTCTCTTTTTCCTTCCCTTTTCCTTCTTTGTCCCCCTCATTCCCGTCACTCTCTCTCCCTCTCATTTCCTATCTTCTTCTTCTTCCTCATCCCTTTCTTTCTTCTCTAAATCCAAAACCCAAACCCCATTAATCACCAAAGATCAAGTTAGCTTTGCTCATCTAGTATATTGAGGGTAAGTGTAGAGTATTTCTTTTTCTCCATTGATGTCTATTTCTCTCCAATCTCGGTTTTGGGGTTTAGGGTTTATATTTGGGATTTTTTATTTTTTTGTGAGATTGAGGTTTGTAATGTGTTCTCTAGGGTCTCAACCAACTAGGGAAGCTCCGGGTACCTCATCCTTGCTCTGAGTGGTGTCTTGGAGCTCATTGGAGTAATTTGTGAGTAATGGGTTATTTGTAGTTTATGTATGATTTTGATTGAATCTGTGAATTTCTTGTTATGATAGTTGATAGGGATTGAGATTGGTTGATATATGATTGATATTGCATGTTGGTTGTGTTTGATTTGGATGGGTTGTGGTGAAAATGTGGATTTGGAGATGATTTTCGCGAAGTTTTCTCTAGAATTTCGTCTCTGACCCAGGCTGTAATCGATTACAGCGATTTGGTAATCGATTACTGTAATCGATTATCAAGACTCTGTAATCGATTACTGTAATCGATTACCACAGGATTGTAATCGATTACAGACTGCCTATTTTTGCAAAAAATTTCTTCAGAACGAAATTTGAAACTGGTAATTGATTACAGAGGCCTGTAATCGATTACATCAGTACAAAAACTCTATTTTTAAGACTTTAATTCAAAATCCTTATACTTTTAAGTTATGTATTCAAATCCATTCGTTCACCACTACCCCAAACTCGATACTGAAATGTTGTGATGATGATGAATTACTTATGTTGTGATTATGAATGATATGTGCCACTAACAGCGCTAAATAAGATAAAAATTGAATGAATTAAGAGATGGTAAAATGACCTGAGGAGGGCCATAGCTCGCGAGGTCGTAAATGGGAAACCTGATAAGGGGCATAGCTCGCGGGGTTTCTCAGTATGGTGTCTGATGAGGGGCATAGCTCGCGGGACATCCATATTGCCTATGAACATGAGTCGGGGCCGCGCTCCACGTGTTCATAGGTTAAAAGCTATCAAGATAAAGAGACTGTATAAGAACGATGGAATTGATACATATATGTTATTGGTTTATGTTGTAATTGCATTGCACTGTTATATGCTTCATAAACTGCTTATAACCTGTTTATTCACTGAGCGTATGACTCACCCATTCATACAATATGTTTTCAGATCAAGGTGCAGATCAAGGGACGAGTTCATCCGTTCCTCCGAGTTCTTAGATTGGTGAGCCTCATGTGTTAGAGGCATTATGTAGTTTATATCTACTGTATGCTCCTTATGTTACAGACAGGATTCCTTGGACTAGGGTAGAGGATGAACGTTGTATAAGTCTATGTAAGACTTATTGTTGTTGTGTGGATGTTGTTAGGCTTTCTTATGGATATGTATGATGACATGTATGACATATATATATTTAGATGTAGGGATTGTTTATGATGGTTTATGGATTAAGCTGAATGTTATGACCAGACTATATGTATGGATCTTATGTATGTGTGTATGTTATTGTAGTTGTGATTGTTGTTGTTTAGCTGGATTGTCGTGTGGACTACAGGTTAAGGCTGACATGGGACTAGGTGTGTCCCATGTGCCGGTCACGATCCGAGTTGGGTCGTGACAAAGTTGGTATCAGAGCCTAGGTTGAGTCCTGTAACTTATGGAGCAAACTGTTTTCAATAGGGTGACAATAATGTAAATGGTTGCCGGCTCATTTTCACAAGATTGTGACTCTAGTGAAAGCTTTTATAGGATGTCTTATGGTTTTGTCTTGATGTTTCTGTGTGGTGATCCCTTATTGTTCAGGGTCACCTCTTCTGCTGTTTTTCTGAACGCTTGTTTGTTTGTGTAGCTATCTTGTTCTGACCATGCCTCCTAGGAGAAGCACCCGAGGTAGACCTCGTATCAACAGGGACCCTCCTCCTGAGCAAGAGGATGTGAGACCCCAAGGGGGAAATACGGATTTTGACTGCGATGCGGAGATCCGGGATATTCGTCAGACTCTGAACACTTTGATGCAGATGATGGAGAATCAGAATAATCAGAATCAGGAAAGAGAAGAAGTTCCCCCTAACCCTGAATATGAACCGCCAAGAAGAAGACCGCAAGTTTTTAGGCCTAAAGAGGTGTCGCTATAGGCGTATCTGAGGCTTAATCCGCCAACCTTTGCTGGAGATTCCATGGACGAAGACCCTGAGGAGTTCCTTGATAGGGCTACGAGAGCTCTGCGCGCTCTCCAGTGCCATGATGTGAGGGCCGTAGACCTTGTTACCTACACTCTGCAAGGCACTTCAGCCCACTGGTATGAGACCTTGCGGATTGAACGGGCGAACATGAGAAGACCACCACCTGTATGGGAAGAGTTCACAGACGCCTTCAGGGCAAGATTCTTTTCAGAGAATTGAAGGGAGCTGTTGGCGGACCAGTTCCTTAAGCTGAAGCAGACACAAGGCATGTCCGTAGTCGAGTACGCTACGCAGTTTACTCGATTATGCCGATATGCACCTCATGAGATCACTCTGGAGGACCGGAAAGTGAGAAGGTTTGTGAAGGGGCTCAGGGATCCGATGCGATCCATCTTGCACAATGAGATTGGGCGGAAGACTTTTTCTCAAGTCATGGATACTGCAGTGGGGATTGAAGGCTCCCTAGAGGAAGACAAGCCTAGTAGAGGGTTTGACAAGAAGAAGAAGACTACAGGGCAGTTCTCTGGAGGATCCAGTTCTTGTGGATCTCAAGGCTACCAACATCAGAGGTTTGTACCTGGGGGTGGTTCCAACTCATCAAAATCCACTCCTAGAGATGTGTCGATGGGGTCCCAGTCTAGTAGTGCTTCTCAGTCTAGTACACATTGGCCAGATTCTCGTGCCCCTCATTGCAAGAGTTGTGGACGGTATCATCAGGGACCCTGTCATGCTGTTCCTCACACCTGTTATGGTTGTGGTCAGACAGGCCACTTTATCAAGGATTTTCCTCACTTTTCTGGTGGAGCTTCTAGGCCTTAGGCACCGATTCTACCCACTCCATCTTTCTCAGCTATATCTCCGGGTGGATCTTCTGGGCGTGGGGGTAGAGGACCGGCTAGAGGAAACAGAGGTCGTGGTCAGGGTGGTGGAGGAAGAGCTCAGCCTAGAGTCTTTGCGTTGACTCGTCAGGATGCTTAAGCATCCAATGCTGTGGTGGCAGGTATAACAAAAGTTTGTTCTTCTTAAGCTTATGTGTTGTTTGATCCGGGCTCCACACATTCTTATGTGTCCCCATTCTTTGCTTCCCGTTTTGGCGAGCAACCAGTGTCTTTGGAGGATCCTTTTTGGGTTAGCACTCTGGTCGGAGAACCTCGTATGGTTCATCTCGTGTGCAAGTCGTGTGTGGTTTCTGTGGGCGGGATGGACACTTTGGCCGACCAGGTGATCCTTGATATGGTGGACTTTGATGTCATCTTGGGCATGGATTGGTTGGCTTCCTGTCATGCCTCGGTGGATTGCTATGCCAAGTTGGTGAAATTTGTCCTCCCCGATGGTTCAACCTTCGAGTTCCAAGGGGATCATTGTATGACCCCTACTTCTTTGATCTCGGCTATGAGTGCTATGAGGTTGATGGACCACGGGTGTCAAGGTTTTTTGCCGTCAGTGATGAACATGGAGGCTAGTGTTGTAGATGTTGGTCAAGTTCCAGTGGTATGTGAGTACCCAGATGTGTTTCCAGGGGAGTTACCGGGTATGCCACCAGATCGGGAGATAGAGTTCGGGATTGATCTAGCTCCTGATGCTCAACCAGTTTCCATTCCTCCTTACCGTATGGCTCCGAAAGAGTTAAACGAGTTGAAGGATCAGTTGAAGGATCTTTTGGACAAAGGGTTCATTCGACCGAGCACATCACCTTGGGGTGCTCCGGTTCTTTTGGTCAAGAAGAAGGATGGATCCATGAGGCTTTGCATGGACTACAGATAGCTCAACAGGATCACGGTCCGAAACAAGTACCCTCTTCCGAGGCTTGATGATTTGTTTGATCAGCTTCAGGGTGCTTGCTGTTTTTCTAAGATTCATCTGAGATCGGGTTACCATTAGTTGAGGATTAAGGAAGGAGATATTCCGAACACGGCTTTCCGTACTTGATATGGGCATTTCGAGTTTCTTGTGATGTCTTTCGGGTTAACCAATGCCCCTGCAGTTTTTATGGATCTCATGAACCGAGTGTTCAAACCATTTTTGGATCGATTCGTCATAGTCTTCATTGATGACATCTTGGTGTACTCTAAGAGTGATGAGGAGCATGAGCATCATCTCAGAGTTGTGTTGCAGACTCTGAGGGACCACAATCTTTATGCCAAGTTCTCTAAGTGCGAGTTTTGGCTGGATCAAGCAACCTTTCTAGGGCACATTGTGTCTAAAGATGGTATCATGGTGGATACGAAAAAGATAGAAGCAGTTCAGAAGTAGCCTAGACCTGCAACTGTGACGGAGATCAGTAGTTTCTTGGGTCTTGCGGGCTACTACCGGAGATTTGTCAAAGATTTCTCCTGGATAGCAGCACCTCTCACCCAGTTAACTCAGAAGAACGCACCTTTTCTGTGGTCGGAAGCTTGTGAGTCAAGTTTTCAAAAGCCAAAGGAGGCTCTGACTACCGCTCCCGTTTTGGCCTTGCCTACCGGTTCAGGAGGCTACTCCGTGTATTGTGATGCTTCCCGGATTGGGCTTGGTTGTGTTTTGATGCAGAATGGGAGGGTGATAGCTTATGCCTCAAGGAAGTTGAAGAATCACGAGCAGAACTACCCCACTCATGATTTGGAGATGGCAGCGGTGGTGTTTGCTCTCATGATCTGGAGACACTACCTCTACGGAGAGACGTGTGAGATCTACACCGACCACAAGAGCCTGAAGTACATCTTTCAGCAGAAAGACCTCAATCTGAGACAGAGGCGGTGGATGGAGTTGCTGAAGGACTATGATTCTACCATCTTGTATCACCCTGGAAGAGCAAATGTAGTCGCCGATGCTTTAAGCAGGAAGTCTATGGGTAGTCTGGCCCACATTGCTGTTGTGAAGAGACCGTTGGTTGAGGAGATCCATAGGTTGGAGTCGGAGGGCATGCACTTCAAGTTAAGGAGATCTGGAGTACTCTTAGCTCATGTGCGGGCTCAGTCCTCTTTGGTGGACCAGATTAAATCTGTTCAGCGGGATGATCCAAGGCTTGCTAAGCTAGTGTCAGAGGTCAGTGAAGGGAAGAACGTGGAGCTATCTTTAGACTCAGAGGGTGTTTTACGGTGTGGACAGCGGTTGTGCGTACCCGATGTAGGTAATCTGAGGAGGCTCATTCTAGAGGAAGCTCACAACTCCAAGTATTCCATCCATCCAGGTAGCACGAAGATGTATCAGGATTTGAAATAGTTGTTTTGGTGGGAAGGTATGAAGCGGGATGTGGCAGACTTTGTTTCTCGGTGCTTGGTGTGTCAGCAAGTGAAAGCAGAACATCAAAGACCTGTAGGGTTGTTGCAACCGTTGGAGATACCCACGTGGAAGTGGGAGATGATCACCATGGATTTTGTGACGGGATTACCCCGCAATTTCCGAGGCTTTGACTCCATATGGGTGATTGTGGATCGACTGACCAAGTCGGCCCACTTCATTCCGGTTAAGACGGCTTACGGAGCGCCTCGCTATGCTCAGTTGTTCTTGGAGGTGATTGTGCGACTCCATGGTGTTCCGGTCTCCATCATCTCGGACCGAGGTACTCAGTTCACCTCCCGATTTTGGCGATCCTTTCAATAAGCTTTAGGGACTCGTCTTAATTTCAGTACTGCATTTCACCCTCAGACCGATGGGCAGTCAGAGAGGACTATTCAGATTTTGGAGGACATGCTCTGAGCTTGTGTGATGATTTCGGCGATGGTTGGGATCCGTACCTTCCATTAATCGAATTCTCTTATAATAATAGTTATCAGGCCAGTATTGGAATGGAACCGTTTGAGGCTCTGTATGGCAGGAGATGTCGATCCCCCATTGGGTGGTTTGAGAGTGGTGAAGCGGCTCTGTTGGGACCCGACTTGGTTCAAGATGCCATGGAGAAGGTGAAGTTGATCAGGGAAAGGCTGCAAGCGGCCCAGAGTAGGCAGAAAGCCTATGCCAACAACCGGAGACTAGATTTGGAGTTCTCGGTTGGTGATCATGTGTTTCTCCGCATTTCTCCGATGAAGGGAGTTATGAGGTTCGGGAAGAAAGGGAAGTTGAGTCCCCGTTATGTCGGACCTTTTGAGATCTTGGATCGGATTGGAGCTGTAGCCTATCATCTGGCACTTCCTCCTGAGTTATCTGCTATTCACCCCGTCTTTCATGTGTCTATGTTGAGGAAGTACCTATCTGACCCCTCGCATGTGCTTGAGCATCAAGTGTTGCCTCTGGATGAGAACTTAGCTTTTGAGGAGGAACCCGTGGCGATTGTGGACCGTCAGGTGAGGAAGCTCCGATCTAAGGAAGTTGCTACAGTGAAAGTGGTTTGGCGGAACAACTCAGGTCCGGAAGCTACATGGGAGCCCGAGGAAGCCATGCGGGATAAGTATCCGCACCTCTTTCATGTTTCAGGTAATCTCTTTTCCCTTCTGTGTTTGAATTCGGGGTCCGAATTCTTTAAGGGGGGAAGGTTGTAATACCTAGGGTAGTCTGAATTTGTTTGAGTAAGAGATCACGGTACACCCGGGGAGATAGGACCACGTGGGCCCCACCTCCCCTCTCTTTTTCCTTCCCTTTTCCTTCTTTCTCCTCCTCATTCCCATCACTCTCTCTCCCTCTCATTTCCTCTCTTCTTCTTCTTCTTCATCCGTTTCTTTCTTCTCTAAATCCAAAACCCAAACCCCATTAATCATCAAAGATCAAGTTAGCTTTGCTCATCTAGTATATTGAGGGTAAGTGTAGAGTATTTCTTTTTCTCCATTGATGTCTATTTCTCTCCAATCTCGGTTTTGGGGGTTTAGGGTTTATATTTGGGATTTTTGATTTTGTTGTGAGATTGAGGTTTGTGATGTGTTCTCTAGGGTCTCAACCAACTAGTGAAGCTCCGAGTACCTCATCCTAGCTCCGGGTGGTGTCTTGGAGCTCATTGGAGTAATTTGTGAGTAATGGGTTATTTGTAGTTTATGTATGATTTTGATTGAATCTTTGAATTTCTTGTTATGATAGTTGATAGGGACTGAGATTGGTTGATATATGATTGATATTGCATGTTGGTTGTGTTTGATTTGGATGGGTTGTGGTGAAAATGTGGATTTGGAGATGATTTTCGTGAAGTTTTCTGCAGAATTTCGTCTCTGACCGAGGCTATAATCGATTATAGCGATTTGGTAATCGATTCCTGTAATCGATTACCAAGACTCTGTAATCGATTACCACGGGTTTGTAATCGATTAAAGACTGCCTATTTTCGCAAAAATTTTCTTCAGAACGAAATTTGAAGCTGGTAATCGATTACATCAGTACAAAAACTCTATTTTTAAGACTTTAATTCAAAATCCTTATACTTTTAAGTTATGTATTCAAATTCATTCGTTCACCACTACCCCAAACTCGATACTGAAATGTTGTGATGTGTCACGACCCAACTCGGATTCGTGACCGGCACATGAGCACTCGACGAATCCCTCTCATCACTTCAACATGGATGGTCTATATTCCATCCCTACGAAAAGGGTAGGAGTTCCCTAAACAAGGGAATACCTCCCTACCAAGCAAAACCCTAAGGTGACATCCTCTCACTTATCCCTGTGGCCTATCATTCGGAAACTAAAAGCATAGGAAACACTGCACGAGGTGTGCATATCCCTAGATAGTAGAGATTTAACGATGAGAAAACTTATACTGACAAGATCCTACAATAACCTCCTAAAATTGTCTTCCTTAGAGTCACAAATGTGAAAATGGGCCGGCAACCATTTACACTATTGTCACCCTACTGAAGAACAATTGCTCCATAAGTTACACAACTCAAACCTAGTCTCTGAAACAAACTTTGTCACGACCCAACTCGGATTTGTGATCGGCACATAGGACACCATGTCCCATGTCAGCCCTAACCTGTGTTCATACCACAACTAACTCAAACAACAACACACATCACATAAAATCCATAATATAATAGGGTCTTTAAAGTATCATCCCTATACTCATTACACATGTAACCCTGCCATAACAGCATGCATAACTCGGAAATCAAGTAACACCTCAAATGTTCAATAAGTCTTAATTAGACTACATCACATACACATAACAGACTTAACACTGTTTGTAATCTTATGGAGCACACTACGGAAACAACTACTAAAACATACGCCTCTAACCCGTGAGCCTCACCAAAGCTAAGAGCTTGGAGGAACGGAAGGATTCGCTCCTTGATCTGCACCTGAATCTGAAAATGTTTTGTATAAATGGGTGAGTCATACGCTCAGTGAATAAACAGGTTATAAGCAGTGTATAAAACATATAACAGTACAATGCAGTCACAACATAAACCAATAACATATATGTATCGATTCCATCGTTCTTATACAGTCTCTTTATCTTGGTAGCTTTTAACCTATGAACACCTGGAGCTCGGCCCCAACTCATGTTCATAGGAAGTATGGATGTCCCGCGAGCTATGCCCCTCATTAGACATCATACTGAGAAACCCCGCGAGCTATGCCCCTCATCAGGTTTCCCATTTCCGACCCCGCGAGCTATGCCCCTCCTCAGGTCGTTTTACCATCTCTTAATTCCTTCAATTTTATCTTATTTAGCGCTGTTAGTGGCACATATCATTCATAATCACAGCATAAGTAATTCATCATCATCTTCACAACATTTACATAGCACTCATGCATCATCGTTTCATCATCACATCATCAGCATCATATCATAAATACAACGACATCATAAACATCCAAGTAATAAGTTTGGGGTGGTGTGAACGAATGGATTTGAGTAACTAACTTTAAAATATGAAAATTTTGAGTTAAAGTCTTGAAAATAGAGTTTTAGTACTGCTGTAATCGATTACATACCCCTGTAATCGATTACCAACATCAGATTTCGCACTCGAAGGAAATTTTTGTAAATATTGGCAGCCTGTAATCGATTACCAACCCGTGGTAATCGATTACAGAGTCTTGATAATCGATTACCAAGTCGTTGTAATCGATTACAACCTGGGTCAGAGGCGAAATTCTGCAGAAAATTGTTCGAAAATCATCCCCAAATCCACATTTTCACCACAACCCATCCAAATCAAACACAACCAGTATACAATATCAATCATCTATCATCCAATCTCAGTCCCTATCAACTATCATAGTATGAAATTCATAATATCAATCAAAATCATACATAAACCACAAATAACCCATTACTCACAAATTACTCCAATGAGCTCCAAGACACCACCCGGAGCTAGGATGAGCTACCGGAGCTTCCCTAGTTGGTTGACACCCTAGAGAACACATCAAAATCCTCAGATCCATACCAAAACCAAAAACCCCAAATATAAACCTAAACCCCAATCCGAAATAGAGATAAATAGACACCAATAGAGAGAAAGAAATATACTACACTTACCCTCAAGCCAAGAGATGAGATTTGACACAAGGATCTCCAAGAATGGTGGAGGTTTCTTAGAGAGAGAGAGAGAGAGAGAGATGTAGAGAGAAGAAGAAGAAAAGAAATGTAGGGGGTGAGGGAAAGGGAAGCACGAGAAGGAAGAAGAAAAAGGGAGGGGGAAAAGGAAAAAGAGATGGGAGGTGGGGCCCGCTAGGTGTCTTGCCTCCCCGGGATGTACCGTGATCTCCTACTCATAAAACTCAGAATACCCGAGGTATTACAATCTTGCCCCCTTACAGAATTCGGTCCCCGAATTCAAACACACAATGGAAAGGAAGGATGACCTGAGTCATAAAAGAGGTGAGGATATCTAGCCCTCATGGCTTCCTCTGATTCCCATGTAGCCTCGTAACCTGAGTGGTCCCACCAAACCACCCCCGCTCTAACAACTACCTATAGGACGGAGCTTTCGTTCTTTGCAATTCACTAATCAACATCGGTTCCTACTCATATGCTCACACTGAACCAAGGGTAACACTTAACGCTTTAGAATACCAGATTGGTCGGATACATACTTCCTCAACATCGACAAGGGCATATCAGATAGGTTGAAAATATCTAGGTGAGGGTGCCAATCCACAGCACTAGCTCACTCCAGAACCTCAAAGGCCCATACATGGAGGACTAAACTTCCATTACTTACCGAACCTCTTCACATCCACAACTTACACGTCTCAGAGGGACACACGACCCTCAGAATGGAACCTCAAGGTTCATCTCTTGTTGTTATCATCTACCTTCGACTTTCACTGAGTCGAAACCCAAAATCGCTACTTCGTCACTCTTGAATCATTCCACACAGGTTCCACCTTTCTTCCTCTCTTATCAAACCTCAAGAAGAAGTCATGCCCACACTTGACCTACTTACTATTCACCCGAAAACTAAACCAAGGACACACGTGATCCCGAAATTCTCCCAAAATCATGTTCACAATTCCAGAGCATGTCTTATAGAATCTGAATTGCCTTCACAACCTAAGGTGAAAGACATTGTTAAGATCGAGACAATTTCCATGAACCTCCCAAACTAGCTCCAACAACATCAGATGAATTGAATCTCTCAGCCTGAAACACTAGAGAAGGGAGTTCCATGTAGTTGTACAATAACATCACCAGAGAGTTGAACATAACTGAGTACCACATAAGTCACATTTTCCAAATGACATGAGCCGACTAGCTCATCCCGCACACCGTAAAGCATATAGAGTTAAACGCCGCAAAAATTTACAAGGTAACGTTGTCACCAACTCCATGTCAACCCTAACCAAACCGTCGGTTACAACTTTAACCCGCTGATATGCCTATCAACGAGAGGCACAAGCTACCACAAATCTCCTTCATGCCTTCCCACCAATTAACTCATTCCAGTCTCCATACCTCTTAGCGTTTCTTAGATGAACCAATTACCTAACGTCGTAGGTGTCCCTTACTATTCACCTCCTCACATCATATACGTTGGTACACCAAATCTCTTATTTCATCTTATTGTCCTTTTTCCAATTCCACTGAAAATTCCAAGTTCTTACATCATCATCATTAGCCTTAAGCTCCTTCACCCTTGAATCTTCTTTCCGAAATATCCTGGCCTGAATCAGGACCACTAAGCCTCATCGTGTGTTAGAATTACCCCTTGTCTTCCTGACTTAAAATGCAACCCCTTCATATTCATCTGACATACTTCATCCACTAGGGTTTGACCGTAGAAACAATAAAAGATAATCAACACATGGACTTCGGTCTCCCACATCAACAACCTTATTAGCTTCCTCCCAGCTGATAAATAACATTGCACATAATCCTCAAACATCGTGTCCACTTACGTTTCCTCAGATCTCAAGAGCAAACTTCATTACAAACACCTTCCATTCATGGGTGAAATGTCCCTACTCACGTTGTTTTAACTTTCTTAAACATAGGGAACACCTTTCCATGATTCCCAAGAGAACTTTCGAATGTTGTACTCGAACCATCGTTACACTGGGGCCCTCCTGATCCTGACTTTATAAGAATAGAGGCAGTGCTCACGCACTCCTTAAGCTTTTTGGAAACTTTGATTGACTTCTGACCACTGAGAGCGAACACCATCTTTGATTGACCGTGTCAACGGTACCACTGTTGCCAAGAAATCCTGAACAGAAGTGTCAGCAACACTGACTAAGTCCAAGAAACTCCTGATTAGATATGTGGTCTTTGGCTACTGCCGGATTGCTCTCTCCTTCTTGGGGTTTACCATAACCCGTCCTATTCAAGGGAAGCCGCTCCATCGAAAGATCGCATAGCACGCCGAGACGAGATTAAAGAGGCATGAATCACACACTATTCTTCTTGAGACACAAGGCTCAAGCCATAGGGAAATTATTCCTACCTGCCTGGAACGTTAAATCTTTGATGCATGACATACGGCAACTAAGACACATACCACAGTAACATCAAAATCTACCTCCCACCTCCTTAGTTCCAGTCACAACTTCCTCTCGCTTTCCCTCTATCGGATCTGTCTGAAAGTATAAATCGAGTCAGGTATGTTTCGGGGACTCCCATTAAGCAAGGACATACCACACAAGGTGTCTCAACTGTTTAAATCCAACACATATGTTCAGACTCTGATGACACAACTCTGAATGAAACCTCTTGCACAAGTTCCAAAGGGGGCGATGAGGTCCAAACGATCGTAACCATCGCATGACGGGGGAAGCACACTGCATGAATCAAGATTCCAACCCGACCTGACTCTAGTTGTGGTCCTCACCGATCCTCATCTTTATCTAGACGTAAGGTAGCGGTTCCAATGGCCGTAAAGATCACCCGAGACATCCTTACTAACTACTATCCTTTGTCTTATTCTTCTCTTCAAACTTTTTATTAGCTCTTTACTCCTCTTGTGTGTTACCGATACTAGGGCCAACGCCCGTGACCTTGGGTACAAACATTCTCCTTATCCAAAATACAGATCGAAGCATATCGGGTTCCTTAGCCCCTTCGTAATTCACTTGACTTTCTTCCTTCTCATGTGACTTCATGAACCGCATAGCCGCATAATCCAACTGAACTCTATAGCGCACTCAAATACCAACATAAATAGAACATGCTTGAGCTTAAGACTATTATGCTAACAACCCTTCTTGAATATATGAGACTATCCTTCCTCTGAAGACTTAGACGAACTCCTTTCACACCGGCGGTAGCATCCCGTCACTTGCCTCTTTCCACCAACACCTCGTACCAAGGAACAACATTTCCTTGTACAGAGTGGGTTGTTATGTCCACGTCCAGCATCATCATGGCATCGAAGGGCCTATAGAACTCGGGTACCCTTGCGTAAAACTCCTGAGGGTCTGCGCCCATGGGGTCTCTTGAGAACTTCGGCAGGTCAACCTTAGGTAGAATTCCAGACTTACTTCATTCCCGTCATCAGGTTGTGGTTCACGCCTTTGTGGTGCCCTCTTCATGTAGGGTCACATCTCGTCGCTTCCCTGGTTCCGACTATTCAAAATCTATATCACGATGCTGAGCACTCGACGAATCCCTCTCATCACTTCAGCATGGATGGTCTATATTCCATCCCTACGAAAAGGGTAGGAGTTCCCTAAACAAGGGAATACCTCCCTACCAAGCAAAACCCTAAGGTGACATCCTCTCACTTATCCCTGTGGCCTATCATTCGGAAACTAAAAGCATAGGAAACACTGCACGAGGTGTGCATATCCCTAGATAGTAGAGATTCAATGACGAGAAAACTTATACTGACAAGATCCTACAATAACCTCCTAAAATTGTCTTCCTTAGAGTCACAAATGTGAAAATGGGCCGACAACCATTTACACTATTGTCACCCTACTGAAGAACAATTGCTCCATAAGTTACAAAACTCAAACCTAGTCTCTGATACCAACTTTGTCACGACCCAACTCGGATTCGTGACCGGCACATGGGACACCATGTCCCATCTCAGCCCTAACCTGTGTTCATACCTCAACTAACTCAAACAACAACACACATCACATAAAATCCATAATATAATAGGGTCTTTAAAGTATCATCCCTATACTCATTACACATGTAACCCTGCCATAACAGCATACATAACTCGGAAATCAAGTAACACCTCAAATGTTCAATAAGTCTTAATTAGACTACATCACATACACATAATGGATGTCTCTTTATCTTGGTAGCTTTTAACCTATGAACACCTGGAGCTCGGCCCCGACTCATGTTCATAAGAAGAATGGATGTCCCGCGAGCTATGCCCCTCATCAGCAACCATACTGAGAAACCCCGCGAGTTATGCCCCTCATCAGGTTTCCCATTTACGACCCCGCGAGCTATGCCCCTCCTCAGGTCGTTTTACCATCTCTTAATTCCTTCAATTTTATCTTATCTAGCGTTGTTAGTGGCACATATCATTCATAATCACAACATAAGTAATTCATCATCATCTTCACAACATTTACATAAGTAATTCATCATCATCTTCATCATCACATTATCAGCATCATATCATAAATACAACGACATCATAAACATCCAAGTAATAAGTTTGCGGTGGTGTGAACGAATGGATTTGAGTAACTAACTTTAAAATATGAAAATTTTGAGTTAAAGTCTTGAAAATAGAGTTTTAGTACTGCTGTAATCGATTACATACCCATTGTAATCGATTACCAACCCGTGGTAATCGATTACAGAGTCTTGATAATCGATTATCAAGTCGTTGTAATCGATTACAACCTGGGTCAGAGGCAGAAAAATGTTCGAAAATCATCCCCAAATCGACATTTTCACTACAACCCATCCAAATCAAACACAACCAGTATACAATATCAATCATCTATCATCCAATCTCAGTCCCTATCAACTATCATAGTATGAAATTCATAATATCAATCAAAATCATACATAAACCACAAATAACCCATTACTCACAAATTACTCCAATGAGCTCCAAGACACCACCCGGAGCTAGGATGAGCTACCCGGAGCTTCCCTAGTTGGTTGACACCCTAGAG
Source organism: Aeschynomene evenia (assembly GCA_013621005.1). NCBI lineage: Eukaryota > Viridiplantae > Streptophyta > Magnoliopsida > Fabales > Fabaceae > Aeschynomene > Aeschynomene evenia. The sequence continues at coordinate 50,621 of RYYW01000089.1, read as the reverse complement.
AACACATCAAAATCCTCAGATCCATACCAAAACCAAAAACCCCAAATATAAACCCTAAACCCCCAATCCGAAAATAGAGATAAATAGACACCAATAGAGAGAAAGAAATATACTACACTTACCCTCAAGCCACGAAATGAGATTTGACACAAGGATCTCCAAGAATGGTGGAGGTTTCTTAGAGAGAGAGAGATATAGAGAGAAGAAGAAGAAAAGAAATGGAGGGGGTGAGGGAAAGGGAAGCACGGGAAGGAAGAAGGAAAAGGGAGGGGGAAAAGGAAAAAGAGATGGGAGGTGGGGCCTGCTAGGTGTCCTGCCTCCCCAGGATGTACCGTGATCTCCTACTCATAAAACTCAGAATACCCGAGGTATTACATGATGATGATGATGATGATGAATTACTTATGTTGTGATTATGAATGATATGTGCCACTAACAGCGCTAAATAAGATAAAAATTGAATGAATTAAGAGATGGTAAAACGACCTGAGGAGGGGCATAGCTCGCGGGGTCGTAAATGGGAAACCTGACGAGGGGCATAGCTCGCGGGGTTTCTCAGTATGGTGTCTGATGAGGGGCATAGCTCGCGGGACATCCATACTGCCTATGAACATGAGTCGGGGCCGCGCTCCAGGTGTTCATAGGGTAAAAGCTACCAAGATAAAGAGACTGTATAAGAACGATGGAATTGATACATATATGTTATTTGTTTATGTTGTAATTGCATTGCACTGTTATATGCTTCATAAACTGCTTATAACCTGTTTATTCACTAAGCGTATGACTCACCCATTCATACAATATGTTTTCAGATCAAGGTGCAGATCAAGGGACGAGTTCATCCGTTCCTCCGAGTTCTTAGATTGGTGAGCGTCATGTGTTAGAGGCATTATGTAGTTTATATCTAGTGTATGCTCCTTGTGTTACACACAGGATTCCGTGGACTAGGGTAGTGGATGAACGTTGTATAAGTCTATGTAAGACTTATTGTTGTTATGTGGATGTTGTTAGGCTTTCTTATGGATATGTATGATGACATGTATGACATATATATATTTTGATGTAGGGATTGTTTATGATGGTTTATGGATTAAGCTGAATGTTATGACCAGACTATATGTATGGATCTTATGTATGTAAGACCCCGAGAGCTTAATCATACCTTAATTAAGGTGATTTGAGAAATAATCGCATTACTTAAGGTATAATTAGGATGTATGTGCATTTAGAACGTGTTTTGATATGTTTGCATGGTTAAATATGTGTTATGTGTGTTATGTGTTATATGTGTACGATAAAATGACATTTATGTTGCATTTTGAGTAAAAATGTAAATTGAAATAGGAAAACGAGTTTAGAGAAACAATCTAATTAGGAATCATGAGAGGTTTTAAGCAATTAGGATCATGTATAAGTTTATATAAGTATATTAGGGTTGTTTAGGTGATTGGTGATGGTTTAGGAAGCTTTAGAGAGCAATTGAAGTTTTAGAGCATGAAAAACAGTTTCTGCTGCTGTTGCTGTCATGTATCAGCATTCCGTCGCTAACGGCTAGCTCCGGCTCGCTAGCGGCCGTAATCAGGCGCTAGCGGTGAGAGGCGGTGAAAGAGGTCGCTAGCGACCAGCTCGATGACAGAACAGGATTTATGCATTTTCACATTTTTATTTTAGCCCTTTACTTTTTATATTTGCTAATGAGTCCCCTCCGACCGTATTTATGATTGAAGTTCTAATGTGAATAATCTGAAATAGATGTGTAAATATATGTGCTCTATATGTATATGCTGACTGATAATAATTATGGTAAAATGTCATGTGAAGTGAGAAATGAGTTTATGAGTAGCTTTCTCTACAAACGGGATTGGCAAGGGAGGCTGGCACCCTCGGTCCCCAATACCATTTTGTAAGAGAAAGTGAATAAACCCCTCTTCCCCACAGATTCCTAGTAGAAACTAGAGAGGTATGAGCTCATAGCCTAGGGGACGGTGATGCGGAGGTAGAAAGTAAGAGGGTTGTGCCATTTATAGTAAAAGATCATGACACATGACATAATTGATGTTTTATTTGTATTATATTGTATCTTAATTATGTATTGGACATTGCTTACATATCAGATGCATGCATTAATATAATTATCAAAGATGCATATAGGTGTGACACTCCGGAAATCTATATAAATGTGTTCTTTGAAAACGATATTAATTAAATTATGCATGTATCACTGCTTTTAAAATAAATCGGAGTGATCCCTCTATTGAGTCCGTGGAGCTCACCCCAATTCCACCACTATTTGTTTTAGATTCAGATCGAGGCACAGGCACCACTACTAGGTGAGCAGGCTGAGACTGACAGAGAATTGAAGACTCGGACACTTTGAGAGACTTACACTTTAGAGTCTTATTTCTCTGATATTTTGTATAATCATGTTATGTATTATCTGACGTTTAGTTGAGTTTATAAGAGAATCATAAGTGACTGTACACGCTTATGGTATTCTTAGAAACTCTAATACTCTACTATTGGAATATTATTTCAGATTTTACGTTTACATGTGTAACTCCTATGTGTACTTGGATCTATATGTATGTAATGGGCCACTTTCATGTATTATTGTATTATGGTTATGTGTATTCACAGTTTCATAGCTTGATATATCAGATTATGTCTCATCACGTACAAGCCACGATTTAGAACTCGCGCTTTTTACTTTGAAAATTTTACGGCCCTATTTTCCACGTATCCATATTTTAAAAAAAATCAACTCTGAAACAGAATGATAATTTCCGGTAATTAACTCATTATGACTTAAGCATAAGGAGGTAATTATTAGGGTGTTACATTTTGGTATCAGAGCAGGTCGAACCTTAAGGCTTGGGGTTATGGCCATCTATGCTTTTGTTGCATAGTACGATAGTGTTATGTTTATAGTTGGTTACCGCAAAACATAACTTGTTTGTTTGGTGCAATAGTGGCTGTGTATACCTAATGTGATTATTGAGACTGATCACCTCAGTGATTGTGTTGGTGTGTATAGATACAAATGGCACCTAAGAGACGCACGACGGGGGCATCTGGAAGTGGCAATGACCCCGGAAATGTAACTAATGAGGCTCTGGCTGGGATGGCTAGGGCGGTGCAACAATTGGCGGAATATATGGGACGTCAGACACCTCCTGCACCACAACCGGAGGCTGAAAGAGAAAATGCTCGTTTTGCTGAGTTCCGGGGAGTAAATCCTCCAGTTTTTACAGGTTCTACGGACCCGGCGGCAGCTGGAGAATGGATTGAAAGGATGGAAAAGATTTTTACAGTGGTGCATTGTTCAGACCTACAGCGTACCACTTTTGCTACTTTCATGTTAGAAAAAGATGCAGGGGATTGGTGGAGAGGGGAAAAGGCCCGCTTGGAGGCTGTGTGGATTCCTATTCCCTGGAACAGGTTTAAGGAGCTTTTCTACGAGAAGTATTTTCCCAGGTCCGTGAGGGAAGCCAAAGAAAGAGAGTTCTTGAATTTGACCCAAGGGCGGATGTCTATTGCAGAATATACTGCGCGGTTCGAACATCTCATCAAATTTTCAGAGATGTTTCAGGGAAACCCGATGGAGTCATGGAAATGTATGAAATATAAGAATGGTTTGTCACAGGAGATGCAGAGGACAATGAATCATCTTCGTTTTGATAGTTGTGCACAGTTAGTTGAGGCATGTAGAGTTCATGAGCAGGCATGCCATATGGGAGAAAATAGTTCTGCAGCGACTACCAGGAGGAGTTTAGCACCACAGGCTCCTCAATTCAAGAGACAGCATCCCCCACCTCGCCAGTTTTCGTCTCGTCAGTTTAGGGCCCTAACCGTACACGGCCCCAACAGGGACAACCTCAATCTCGATCAGCAGTTCCTTCCAGAGTTCCAGAGGTACCTATCTGCACACAATGCAATAAGGCACATCAAGGAGTTTGTTATGCAGGGCAAAATGTGTGTTACAGATGCGGTAAGCCGGGACACATAGCACGGGATTGTCGTTCACCCTCTCAGTCACAGATTACAGCAGCTCCGACCCCCTCCAGGCCTCAACACTAGGGAAGGGTCTTTATAGTAAATGCAGAGGATGCATCTCGATCTGATGATTTGATGAGGGGTAAGTGTAAGGTTAAAAATCAAGAGTTAGTTGTACTTTTTGATTCCGGAGCTACCCATTCATTCATATCATATAAGCATGCTAGGGAATTGCATTTAGCCATGTGTGAATTACCATATGACCTATATGTTTCCACACCTACAGCCAAACCCACAAAGACTTGCACTGTTTGCACTAAGTGTCAGTTCATGTTGGGGGATAGGTCGTTCACCTTCGATCTCATATGTTTACCTATGTCTGGGTTAGGAATGATTCTGGGTATGGACTGGTTGTCAGCACATAAAATTTTGTTAGATTGCCATGCTAAGTCGGCTGTATTTCCTGACTCATATAGTATTTCTACACCTGGGTCCTCTGTTGTTTCGTTTAGTCTGTTGGTTCATCATGTGGAAGTGGGACAGAGTTGGGTTACAGATAAAAGTCTTGTTTTTCTTGCCTCAAACAATATAGAGGCCACGCCAAGTTTGGCCGCTATACCAGTTGTAAGAGAGTATCCTGAAGTTTTCCCTGTTGACATACCAGAGTTTCCTCCACCTAGAGAGGTAGAGTTTAGTATTGACCCCGCTCCGGGAACAGGGCCTGTCTCTATGGCCCCGTACCGTATGTCACCCAGTGAGTTAAAAGAACTTAAAACCCAATTGGGAGAGTTGTTAGATAAGGGTTTCATTAGGCGAAGTGCCTTGCCATGGGGAGCACCGGTTTTGTTTGTAAAGAAGAAAGACGGAAGTATGAGGTTATGTATAGATTATAGACAATTGAATAAAGTGACCATAAAGAATAAGTATCCCCTCCCTAGGATTGATGGTTTTTAGGATTAGTTGAGGGGAGCTAGAGTGTTTTCCAAAATAGACTTGAGGTCAGGCTACCATCAGATTAGATTCAGAGGGGAGGATATACCAAAGACGGCTTTCAGGACTCGCTATGGGCATTATGAGTTCACAGTTATGTCTTTTGGACTAACTAATGCCCTGGTAGTGTTCATGGATTATATGAATAGAATTTTTCGGCCGTTCTTGGATAAGTTTGTGGTTGTCTTTATTGGTGACATTTTAATTTATTCTAAGACGGAGGAAGAACATGAAAGTCATTTGAAGGTTGTGTTGGAGGTGTTGAAGGAAAAGAAGTTATATGCTTAGTTGAGTAAATGTGAGTTTTGGATGAAAGAAGTTAAGTTCCTAGGTCATGTGGTGTCAGCAGAAGGAATAGCTGTGGATCCTAGTAAGATTGAAGCAGTAGTAAACTGGGAAAGACCTACCACGGTTACGGAGGTACGGAGCTTTTTAGGTCTGGCCGGTTATTACCGTAGATTTATTAAGGGATTCTCACAGCTTGCCTTACCCTTAACCAAGCTCACTAGGAAGAATTCCTCATTTGTGTGGTCATTGGAGTGTGAGAAAAGTTTTATGGAGTTAAAGGAAAGATTGACCACCACACCCGTATTGGTTGTGCCCGATCCTAGTGAACCTTTTGAGGTGTATTGCGATGCTTCGGGAAAAGGGTTGGGTTGCGTATTGATGCAACATCACCAAGTAGTGGCATATGCTTCACGGCAATTGAAGCCACATGAGGTGAACTATCCTACCCATGACCTGGAGCTTGCGGCAATAGTTTTTGCTTTAAGGATTTGGAGGCACTACTTATACGAGATGAGATTTGAGGTTTTCTCTGATCATAAGAGTTTGAAGTATCTCTTTGATCAGACGGAGTTAAACATGAGGCAACGGCGGTGGATGGAATTTCTAAAGGATTACGATTTCGGTTTGAATTACCACCCTGGAAAGGCAAATGCAGTGGCAGATACCTTGAGTCGTAAGATGCTTCATGTATCCCATATGATGATTAAGGAGATGGAATTATTAGAAGATTTTAGAAACCTTAATCTAGGAGTATCCTTCACCCCGGTGAGCATGAGAGTTAGCCACCTTATGGTCTCAAGTAAGTTTAAAGAAGATATTGCACGAGCCCAAGTGACGGATGAGGAATTCAAGGGAATTTTGAGGGCGGTGTAAGAGGGAAGAGTGAGAGAATTTTGTCAAGACGGAGATGGATTGTGGAGATGTAAGGGTAGGATTTGTGTACCCGCTCATGGTGACCTCCGAAATAGTATTTTGGAGGAGGCTCATAAGAGCCATTTCACCATTCACCCTGGGCTACCAAGATGTATCAAGATTTGAAGAAAATGTTTTGGTGGTTGGGTATGAAGAAGGAAGTATCAGAGTGGGTTAACCGGTGTTTAGTGTGCCAGAAGGTGAAGATAGTACATCAAAAGGATCCTGGCATGCTACAACCATTGCAAATTCCTCATTGGAAATGGGAAAGTATAGCGATGGATTTTGTAGTGGGATTACCAAGGACACAAGCCGGTAATGATGCCATATGGGTGATAGTGGATCGATTGACTAAATCGGCCCACTTTTTACCCATCAAGGCGACATTTCCATTGGAAAGATTAGCGAGTTTGTACATACGTGAAGTAGTGAAGTTACATGGGGTGCCCAAGAGTATTATTTCGGATCGTGATCCGAGATTTACTTCTCGTTTCTGGGAAGCCTTGCAAAAGGCGTTTGGTACAGAGCTACGTATGAGTACAACCTACCATCCCCAAACCGATGGACAGTCCGAGAGGACAATCCAAACCTTAGAAGATATGTTGAGGTCTTGTGTCTTGGATGAGAAGGGTAATTGGGATAAGATGTTACCCCTAGTTGAATTTTCCTATAATAACAGTTTTCATACTAGCATAGGAATGGCTCCTTTTGAAGCATTGTATGGTAGAAAGTGTCGTTCTCCATTATGCTGGTATGATCCGGGTGAAAAGAGTGCCATAGGACCAGAACTAGTGAGGGAAACTACGGAAAAAATCAAAAGGATCAGGGAAAGACTCATGACGGCTCAGAGTCGTCAAAAGAGTTATGCGGACAATCTGCGTAGGCCACTAGAGTTTGAGGCCGGAGACCATGTGTTTTTACGTGTGACCCCCACCACAGGTATAGGTAGAGCAATCAAGGTTAAGAAGTTAAATCCGAGATACTTAGGTCCATTTCAGATCTTGAGTCGCATTGGTCCTGTTGCATACAACATAGCCTTACAACATAGCCTTACCTCCCAGTCTATCCAACCTTCATGATGTCTTCCATGTGTCACAACTCCGTAAATACAATTCAGACCCAAGCCATGTATTAGAAACGGAAGAAGTACAACTAAAGGATGATTTAACCTTCCCCTTACCACCAACACGGATTGTGGATCGGGACATCAAGAAATTAAGAAGTAAGACTGTTCCGTTGGTGAAGGTGGCCTGGGGGCGGGGGAGAGCGGAAGAGTTTAGTTGGGAGAGGGAGGAAGACATGAGGAAACTACACCCGGTTCTTTTTACAGGTATTGAATTTCGAGGGCGAAATTCTTTTTAAGGGGGGGGAGAATGTAAGACCCCGAAAGCTTAATCACACCTTAATTAAGGTGATTTGAGAAATAATCGCATTACTTAAGGTATAATTAGGATGTATGTGCATTTAGAACGTGTTTTGATATGTTTGCATGGTTAAATATGTGTTATGTGTGTTATGTGTTATATGTGTATGATAAAATGACATTTATGTTGCATTTTGAGTAAAAATATAAATTGAAATAGGAAAACGAGTTTAGAGAAACAATCTAATTAGGAATCATGAGAGGTTTTAAGCAATTAGGATCATGTATAAGTTTATATAAGTATATTACGGTTGTTTAGGTGATTGGTGATGGTTTAGAAAACTTTAGAGAGCAATTCAAGTTTTAGAGCATGAAAAACAGTTTCCGCTGTTGTTGCTGTCATGTATCAGCATTCCGTCGCTAGCGGCTAGCTCTGGCTCGCTAGCAAGGAATGTGGTAAGGATCATCGCTAGCGGTCGTAATCAGGCGCTAGCGGTGGGAGGCGGTGAAAGCGGCCGCAGTAAGCTCGCTAGCGACCAGCTCGATGACAGAACAAGATTTCTGCATTTTCACATTTTTATTTTAGCCCTTTACTTTTTATATTTGCTAATGAGTCCCCTCCGTCCTTAAGACCTTCTCTCACCCTGAAGGAACTTCATTCACTCAGAAAACTCCCCTCAAACACTTCAAACTCCCTAAACGTAAACCACACAACCTCCATATCTACCAAACACTCAAACCTTCACAAACTCTACCAAGACTTACTCAAATCTGAATCTAAATCCACCCTTACGATCTTTACATCATTTCATTTCATCTCTACCGAACAAAGATCATTAGGAAGCTTCAGAACTTCATCTACCATCTTCAAGAATAAGGAAAACTTAAGAAGCAAGTAGCTTAAAGAAGGTTTTGGGAGTTCTTAGCTCTAGGAGGCAAAACTACAAGAGGTAGGGGTTAGGTTTATGTCAGACAATGTATTCTTATGTTTTTCATGCATCAGTTTCGGTTTGAAATGGTTTTATGCATTAAAATGACAACTGAGATGAACTAGTGCTGAGAACATGATCGAAGCACGCGCTAGCGGCCAAGCTATAGCCGCTAGCGAGAGTACAACGGGCACTAGCGGGTTGCTATACAGCCTTAGGCGCTAGCGGTCACGTGGAGCGCGCTAGCGGCCAAATCGCAGGATTTTCTGCAGAATTCCATTTTTCTGATGTTTTGGCATTTTTAATAATTTGAATTTCATGGTTATATTTTCTATATGTCATCATAATAAGTATGTACATATATATCAGTACTAACTTATCAAAAAGATTTCTTAAATGACCTATGCAAGGAATTGCAAATGAATATTTTTATGTATTTATGATTGAAGTTCTAATGTGAATAATCTGAAATAGATGTGTAAATATATGTGCTATATGTATATGCTGACTGATAAGAATTATGATAAAATGTCATGTGAAGTGAGAAATGAGTTTATGAGTAGGTTTCTCTACAAACGGGATTGGCAAGGGAGGTTGGCACCCTCGGTCCCCAATACCATTTTGTGAGAGAAAGTGAATAAACCCCTCTTCCCCACAGATTCCTAGTAGAAACTAGAGAGGTATGAGCTCATAGCCTAGGGGACGGTGATGCGGAGGTAGAAAGTAAGAGGGTTGTGCCATTTATAGTAAAAGATCATGACACATGACATAATTGATGTTTTATTTGTATTATATTGTATCTTAATTATGTATTGGACATTGCTTACATATCAGATGCATGCATTAATATAATTATCAAAGATGCATATAGGTGTGACACTCCGGAAATCTATATAAATGTGTTCTTTGAAAATGATATTAACTAAATTATGCATGTATCACTGCTTTTAAAATAAATTGGAGTGATCCCTCTATTGAGTCCGTGGAGCTCACCCCAATTCCACCACTATTTGTTTTAGATTCAGATCGAGGCACATGCACCACTAATAGGTGATGAGCAGGCTGAGACTAACAGAGGATTGAAGACTCGAACACTTTGAGAGACTTACACTTTAGAGTCTTATTTCTCTGATATTTTGTATAATCATGTTATGTATTATCTGACGTTTAGTTGAGTTTATAAGAGAATCATAAGTGACTGTACACGCTTATGGTATTCTTAAAAACTCTAATACTACATGTGTAATTCCTATGTGTACTTGGATTTATATGTATGTAATGGGCCACTTTCATGTATTATTGTATTATGGTTATGTGTATTGACAGTTTCATAGTTTGATATATCAGATTATGTCTCATCACGTACAAGCCACGATTTAGAACTCGCGCTTTTTACTTTGAAAATTTTACGGCCCTATTTTCCACGTATCCATATTTTTAAAAAAATTAACTCTGAAACAGAATGATAATTTCCGGTAATTAACTCATTATGACTTAAGCATAAGGAGGTAATTATTAGGGTGTTACAATGTATGTGTGTATGTTATTGTAGTTGTGATTGTTGTTGTTTAGCTGGATTGTCGTGTGGACTACACGTTAAGGCTGACATGGGACTAGGTGTTCCATGTGCCGGTCACGATCCGAGTTGGGTCGTGACAGCATTGAGGTAATTTTATTATCATACAAGAGCATATTTTATTTTTTATGGGAATAATATCAACTACAAACTTTTACTCAAAATTGTTACCAACTAATTCTCTATCAAAATTTTAGCATTATTATTCCTATAGTTACAAAAAAATTTGATGCTTTACATATTCATATACATGTTGTTCATATTTTTTTTTTGTCATTCATAATTGTTCTTTTTACATATTGTGAGTTATTCTAACATGAATGTTATTAAAATATTTGACATTTATATTTTAGGTCTTCTTCTAATCTGCTTTCTATAGAGAAAGAAATTGTATCATCTTTAAAATCAATGTTGGATGAGCATAATATACTGGCAAAGACATTCCGCTTTGCAAGGGATAGATACAGAAGCACTAATGATCAAGATTTTAGTCTAAAATTGATATGTAAGCGAAACACTGATGGAAGGTGTAACATCCCAATTTATTAACTATGCCATGGACATAATTAATAATTTGCAATGTTACAAAACACCCAAAAACCCCATGTTTTTTTTAAACGTATAAGTAAAATATATCTTCGCAACCCGGTGTAACAGATTCAATAGCACGAATAGATATCCTGGATAAGCGTCTAGAGTAATAATGGAAGATGACAATAATATAATAAAGGCCCATACAACAATGGCCATGATATTACTATTTAACATAAGCATCAGAATGAAATGTAAAAGGTTCAAGTGTATCTGAATCCTGTTTAATACATACTAAGAAATAAAGGAGCTGACATGATCAAAATAGACAAGTCTGAAAATCCTGGTCCGAATATACAAAAGAGGACTCAGGTAAAACTGTGGTGTTGTCAATACATATACATGTCAATAAAGAGTCAAATCCCACGTAGGGGTACAAAAGCTCCATAAAATAACTTATAAACAAAAGGGAAAGAAATAAGGGTCAGCTGCACATCAGTCAGAGGGTCACGGTCAGCACATCATCTGCTAGCACTCCCGGCATCCTCGCTCATGTCTGAGCCCGCAGTAGGAGAAGACACATCAGACTCCACTAGAATGTAGTTGACGTCTGGCCCGGAATCTGCCGAATCGTCACTCTGGTAGCCCTCATCCTCCTCTGGGTTCGACTCGACCGACTCCGAAGCGGGAGAAGGTGGCAGAGGTGGTGGCGGAAAGGCAAGCACAGGTGCTGGAGCTGGAGCAGGGGCAGGAGCAGGGTACCTCGCAACTAGCTCTGGGATGAAGAAACGATGTACCCCGAAGATGGTGGACGCAACTGTTACCGCACCGCTTGCCAGCGTGTAGCTGGCCCAAGCGAAATCATACGTCTTGTGGCGCGGCGGCGGCGGCTGCTCCATCTAGAATCGAATCATCGTAAAGAGAGCGTAAGACAGGGATGTCTTAGTGAGTTACAGTGAGCACACGGATCTACGTGCTCAATGTTATTGATTCTAGCCAGTCAAAGTAGTACTTGCACTAACCAGAACTTCAATTTTCTCAAAAACTCAAGTGCTTACTTTGACTGGACCAAACAACTTAGTGATCCGTCTCTAGGGGAACCTAAGAGTCTTTCTAAGTTCTCGCGGTTCCCTCAATGTACAGTTAATGCTCACCCCTCTCGTATATCATCACAGTCGACCATATCAATCTCATACTTATAGTAATCACAAAATCAGAATCTAGCAGCAATATAAGTTATTATGCAACATGTCATAATTTCTTAACATCATTCATACCAGTAAAACCTACACAAAGACACTTCAAATTGGCATATCCGACCTCACCCAACTTCCCGGATATCCATTACAACCTTGAGGTGGATCCGAATACACCCAGCTCCTAGATACCCTGTAATGGCGTATACGAATGCACCCAACTCCTAAATAGCCGAGAACGGCATACCCGAATTCACCCAACTTCCCGGATATTCGTTATGAGCATACCTGAACTCACCCAACTTCCCAGGCAACCCTTAAAGACTTCAATCTTCCAACTCAGTACAACCATATGCAAATGTACAAGTCTCTACACATTCAGCTCAATAATCAATTAATTATATGCATTATGGGACATATCTTCACACCTCATAAACATTTCATAATCCATTGAATAGCAAAGGAGGCATTCTGTTGATGTAAATCCTCATTTTGGTTTTGATAATAACAAAACTCATGTAAAAGGAGGTTTATGGTGTTATAAATCTGGAAAGAAATATGTATAGATGTTTCAGAAGATTGTACATTAGCATAAGAAATATGTAAGTCTATCTAAGAAGGTTAGATTAATATTCAGATGCTTCTGTAATAGTTTAGATATATGTATATTTTCTGTAATAGCTTTAGAAGTTTGAACAATATGTATTTTAGATATAAGAAGCTTAGATTACAGGTTTAGAAAGTGTATTAGGATTTTATATTTGTAAGTCTATATGTAATACACTTCAGAAGATAGCTCAGAAGCTTCGGAGGAAGTTCAGAAGCTTTGGAAGCTGGTACAGAGAAGAATCGTACTTATGGGGGTCAAAGTCAGAAGATTGGAAATCTTAGAAGGATGAAGAACTGTGTTGTTTGTTGAAACAGTTCTGAGAAGATAAATCTGAACCTTCAGAAGAATGAAAGAAATTTAATTGCTGAAGTTTAGATATGTTTAAATCTGAGTTAGTTAAATGTATGTTTAATTAGCACATGTTTAAATAGGGAGGTTAGTTAAATTGTAAATGGATAAGAGTTATCCATATAGCTTTTCCCTCCAAAAATTAGTTAGTTGTTATGTTGAAAGAGTTCTCTATAAAAAGAGAATCTCAAGTTGTAATCGTTGTTGGAAAGTTAGAAGGTGAACAATATACACGATCATACACTCATAGAGAGAGAAAAAGAAAGAAAAGCAATGTGCTGAAAAAGAAAGAAAATTCTCTGAGATAGAAAAATCTGAGAGAAAATGCTGTGAAAAAGAAGAAAGAAGAGAAGAAGGAAAGCACTCAAAGATTGATGCAGAAGTGATACTTCTGATTAGAGAAGAGAAGGAAGAAGAATTCTGAAAAGAAAATTTCAGAAAGAAGATTCAAACTTAATGAGTTTGAGATTGAAGAAACCAATAATCTGAAATCAATTTGTCAACAATTGATTCGCAAGAAGGTGTTTCGAGAACTAGATTGCTGAAAAGTCCTTGAGGGGATATCAAGGCGGGAAAGTCTTCTTGGAGGGTACATCCTTGAAGCAGAAATCTTTCTAGAGGGGATATCTGGAAAGTGAAATCTTTGGGAAGGGGATATTCTCAAAGTGTCGAACCTAAGAAGGTTGCAAAAGATATCGAATTGATTGTAATCTTTGTTCAAGAAAACTTGTCTAGTGGAAAACAATCGGTTGAAGATTGAAGAACTAGATGTAGGCATATTAATGGCCGAACCAGTATAAAAATTGGTTTAATCTTCTCACCCTTAACTTTTACATTCATACATCTTACATATTGCATTCATATAATTGTTTTTGTTTGTGTTTAAATTCTGAAATAAAAAACAGAGCAAGAGATCGCAAAAACAGAGTTTGTATGTTTGAGTTTTGTATTTTAAAGATTTGATAGAATAAATAATCTTTGTGGTTAAAATCAATTGGTATATCAATTCTTGATTTGTTAACAAGTGTAAAACATATTGATTTGATAAAAGAAACAAGAACTGAAATCAATATCGAAAAGATTAGGAAAACAGAGTGAGAAGCAATGTATTTCTGATCTTGATAAATCTGTGATTTGTTGAATCTGTGATTGATAGTTCCGATATTGTTTTCTATATGTTTTAAGTGTTTGAAAGGTTTAGATCATATGGTTACATGTTGATTTAAGTATGTATTGATTGATTTGATAATATTGGACATTAAAGAATCAAGTTTGAGAAGTCAGAAGATTGGAACTCAATTCCTGCAGAGTTCAGAAGATTGATATTTCTGAAACTGTATCTGTATGTTCTGAGTTCATAAGATTGAGATTCTGAAGTTGGTTTTGATATCTTGATATTATCATTTTAATTGGATTGATTCAGTGAATTGAATATATCTGTAATTAGTCAGAAGCTTGATACATATTTGATTGAATTGATTGGTTGTGTATTATAATCCGCTGCATAATACTTTGAAAAATAATTTCTTGAGTTTGGTATTATATTTTGGCTTGAAAACTAATCCGCTGCAGAATATTGAATCAAGAATTTTGAAATTCAAGAAAAATTAACAACCAATTCACCCCCCTCTTGGTGTGGAAACATAGCTTAGAGGCATTCCTCTGTAATTTTCTCATACTAACAATTGGTATCACGAGCCTTGGTCTGCTCAAATTGAAGAACCTTGGTGTTGGTTATTCAAGAAGTTTCTGTAAAAAGAACTGAGTTAAAGATCCAAGAAAAGCTATGACAAATCAAGTTAATTTTCAAGTTTCTGAAGGACAATCCATCAATAGACCACCTCTCTTTAATGGAACAGCCTATGCCTATTTGAGAGGCGTATGTGCAGCTCTTTATTGAATATAACAGTCTTGAGTTTTGGGATATAATTCAGAATGGAGATCAGATTCCTAAGACATCAACAGTACTATTCGATGGCTAAATAGAAACCAAAATCATTCCAAAATCTGAATGGACAAAGGAACATAATGAGATGGTCAGACTCAACTCGAAAGCTAAGTATTTACTTATCTGTGCTTTAACTAAAAGTGAGTACGATAAAATTATAAGTTGTAGTTCAGCAAAAGAGATTTGGGATAGATTAGCTTTATTGCATGATGGTACAGATGAAGTGAAAGAAACAAAAATAGATATGTTAAGATCTAAGTATGAGCAATTTAAAATGGATGAGAATGAAACAATAGATAGTATGATTACTAGATTTCTAAGTATCATAAATCAATTAAGAGATCTCAACCATAATATGCCTAATTCTGAAATTTTGAGAATAGTTTTGAGAAGCTTGCCTACTAGATGGTTACCAAAAGTAACAGCTATATCAGAGGCTAAGGATCTGAAAACTTTAAAGTTTGATGCTCTAATAGGATCATTAAAAGTGCAAGAGATAGAATTGCAAAATATTGCTAGCACTAACCATTTCAGGGATGATACCGCTTTAAAAGTCTCCAAAAGAAAGAAAAAAAAGAAAAAGGCTTTGATGATAAGAGATGACTCTGAATCAGAATCGGATGTTGAATCTTCTGAAGATGAGTTAGAAATTGATCCAGAACAAGTGACATTGTTTATCAAAAAATTTAGAAGGATGTTTAGAAAGGGAAGTTCGAGTAAAAAGAATCCAAACTCCTTCAAGAAAGATAAATCAAAGACGGATCAGATTATTTGTTATAATTGTAATGAAAAGGGACACATCAAACCTGAATGTCCAAAGCTGAAAGAGACATCATCTAAAAGCAAAGGAAAGAAGAAAGCTTACAAAGCTACACTTAGTGATGATGATGATTCTGATGAAGAAGATGAGATGGCAAATATGTGTTTTATGGCAGATTATATCTCTGGTTCTGAATCTTCTGAAGATGAAGATAGTGAGGTAACATTTGTTGAACTCATGTCTAAATTTAATACTCTTTTACATACATATGTATGAAAAACTCCAGAAGCTTCATAAAAAGGTTTTGAAAAAGTTTTCTGATGTTAAAACAGATTTGGATAACCAAATTGAAATCAATACTAAGCTCAGAAGCTTGAATTCTGATCGTAATTCTGAACTGGAAAATGTAACATCCCAATTTATTAACTATGCCATGGACACATTTAACAATTTGCAATGTTACATAACACCCAAAATCCCCATGTTTTTTTTTTTTTGAAACGTGTACGTAAAGTATATTTTCGCAAACCCCTGTGTACAATAAATCGGTATCGAAACTCGAAGCCATGACCAATCAGATTAGTAGCACGAATAGATAACCTGGATAAGCGTCTAGGATATCAATAGAAGATGCCGGGATATAAATAAGGCCCATACAACAAGTGGCCATAATATTAATATATAACATATGCATCAGAGTGGAAAATATCAAGGTTTGAGTGTATCGGGATCCTGTTTAGTACATGCCGAATATATATATAGAGGAGCTGACATGATAAAAATAAATAAGTCTGAAATCCTAGTCCGAATATACAAAAAGGACTCAGGTAAACTGCAGTTCATCAGATACATATACATGCCAAAAGAGTTAATCCCACGCAGGGGTACAAAAAGGCTCCATATAAAAGATAACTTATAACAAAAGAAAAGATGTCAATGGTCAGCTGCACGTCGGTTAGGTTGGTCACGATCATAGCCTCACCTACTCGCGCTCCCGGTATCCTCACTCATATCTGAACCCGTGGCAGAAGAAGACGCCTCAGACTTTACCATGATGTAGTCGATGTCCGTCCAGAAATCCGCCGAATCATCACTCGAGTAGCCCTTGTCCTCCTCCGGGTCCGACTCCGTCGACTCCGAGGCCGGAGATGGTGGCGGAGGTGGCGGCGGAGAAGCAGATGCCTGAGCTGGGGCTGAAGCCGGGTCAGGAACTGGGGCTGGAGCTGGGGCAGGAACGGGACCAGGAACGGGAGCAGGGTACCTCGCCAGAAGCTCTAGGATGAAGAAGCGGTGTACCCCTGAGATAGTCGACGCGACAGTCACCGCACCGGTGGCCGGCGTGTAGCTGGACCAAGCAAAATCATAGGTCTCGTGGCGCGGCGGGGGCGGCGGCGGCTGGTCCATCTAGAATCGAATCATCAAGAAAAGAGAGCGTAAGACGAGGTCGTCTTAGTGAGTTACCTTGAGCACACGGATCTACGTGCTCGATGTTGTCGATTCTAGCTAGTCAAAGTAATACTTGTATCAAACCGGACTTGTATTTTCTCAAAAACTCAAGTGCTTACTTTGACTAGATCAAACAACTTAACGATCTGTTTCTAAAGGGGAAACCTATGAGTCTTTCTAAGTTCTCGCAGTTCCCTCAATGTACAATTAATGCTCACCCCTCTCACATATCACTACAGCCGACCAAAATCGGTTTCGCACTTGTGGTAATCACCACATCAAATTCTAGCAGCAAAACTACATAGTATGCAACAAACCAGCACTTTCACATTATTTCAATTTAATAAACATGCATGAGAACATTTCAAATAACACATCAACTTTGAGGCGTATCCGAATACACCAACCTCCCAGATACCCTCTAATGGCATACTCGAATACACCCACCTCCCAAATAGCCAAACTCGGCATACTCGAATCCACCCAAACTCCTAAGTAGCCTACATCAGCGTACTCGAATACACCCAAACTCCTATGTAGCTGGCATCAGCGTACTCGAATACACCCAAACTCCTAAGTAGCTGGGAAAGGCCTACTCGAATCCACCCAAACTCCTAAGTAGCCATTTAATACTTCAATCTTCCAAATCAACACAACCACACGAAACATATACAAATCTCTACATTTCAGCTTAATAATTAAATTCTCAACATCATAGCATGCACTTCCAAAGACTCGCAACTAAGTGGCTCATTATTCATAATTTACAACTCAATCATGTTTCACAATTCAAGCATGGTTCACAATTTAAACACAAATTCACAATCACTTATCATGAGCATATCATAATTTACTTCGGTCTCAACTAAGGGGTTCTACCACCCATATCAACATAGCATGCTTGTACATTATTATCATAACGAATTCGTCGTCATATATAACTCCATTCACATACACTCGTCATTTCAAATTTCATAACATTCACATAAACAGGTTTGGGTTCTCCAAACACCATATTCTTGCTTCGAACTAAAGTGTTAAGCGCTCATCGTACACATAGCCTAATCTCATTCTTATCTTTATCAAATATCACAAAAACTCCCATGTCACCCCTTAACTCACGATTCTTTGCACATCAACTTATATATATACATTCCATTTCTCTTTTCATGATTAAAAGCGTTACTACATACTTATTTTCATCACTTAAAAGTAGTATGTTAACACCATTATCATTATTTGAAAACTTGTATTTGAAATAGGGTGAATACAAGTGAAATTATACTTTTCAGGTGCAGGGGATCGATGCTCAGGGGTCTGGGATCGATCCAGCCTAAAAATTTTACAGAAAACACATTTTTGCAGCCTGGGGATCGATCCTCTCATAGTGGGGATCGATCCCCACTTAAATTTTCCCAGGAACGACCATTTTTCACTTGGGGATCGATCCTCCAATGGTGGGGATCGATCCCCACTGCTCAGTTTCTGCAGAAAACGCAGAAATCGCGTTTTTGCTCCACTCTCACATCAAAACCCATACCCACTCATCCAAATAACTTAAAAATCATTCATCCAACATACATACACATAGCATCAGTGTCTAGACTCAAGATCTCAGAACCAAATGCAAGAAAAACACAATCTCATACACATGCAAGCATCAAACTTCACATGCAAGAACTCCAACAAGCTTCATACATCAGATGCATCAAGACTAATCTAACATGCATCATGAAACTCGAAAATTTGGGCTGACTTCAAGCAAAACTTAGAAGCAAAGAGGGTTTGAAATAGTGTAGAACATGCAAGGATGAGAAGGATGGTTGTAACTCACCTTAGAATCAAGAAAATGCAAGAGAAAGTTGGATGAAAATGGCTTCCCTTGGCCCTCTTGAATGCTGGCCGAAAATGGAGCTTGGAGGGAGGAGAGAAAGCTTCTGAAGATGGTATTTTGCAAAATGAAGTGGTGTCCTTGGGGGGAGAGTAAGTTGGCCGAGAGTTTAAAGGGGAAATGGGGTATTTTATTTTAATTTTTGAGTTGTTGTAGTGTTAAATGTCTCTAGGTAGTGAGTATGAGTATGTGTTTGAGTAAAATTTTGAGCAAGAAATTACAACTAAGATTTATGGTGAGAGTTCAATAAATTTGGAGAGCTCAGGGTCCTAAAAAGTTGCTCTGGTTGTGTTTAGGATCTAGCTCAGGCTCTCTCTCAAGTTACTCAAAAACTCACTATATACTCAATTTTCAAAATGAGAAAATGATATATGATCGTTATGAAAATTTCCTTAATATTATGAGACTCTCAATGAGTCTAAAATAATTATCTCATATTATTATTAATTTCACATAAATGTAAAAATGTGAAATATAATAATAATAGCCATAAAATCATTATTTTTCCAATATTGGTGAGAATATTTTCTAAATATTTTCCAAACACCAATTTGGGAATCTAAATTTTAAATATTAAGGTCTCAACAAAATTTTTATAACGATCATTACCCCTCTCAGGGGTTCTCTAACTCATACAATAATAATATTAAGTCTGCCTTGCTTCTCAGCAACTTAAATTATTATTATAATAACTTATAGCACATTCACAGAATTTAGTCACATAAAACAAATGCATCTTATATATATATATATATATGCACCCATATACATATATATGTATATATATACATATATACAACTTATTTTAAATCATAAGACATAAAATATGCTCCCTTACACACATATGAAATTTTATTTATTCTCACATGAGCACCCCTTGCATTCTTGTAATATATCACGCATTATTATATATATATATGTTACCACTGCAATATATATATATATATATATATATATATATATATATATAAATAAATAACTCAAATACCCGTCTCTTCCCTGAGTAAGGAAATTAAATTAAATCCAAACACACACACCACTCACTTTGGTCCCGTAAAAAAAATATATATATATCTCAGGCATCACCATATAGTTCGTTCCAACTTTAAATATCAATCACCATCAATTCTAATATTCATCCCCATCAAATAAAAAAATTAATCTTAGCACCATGTTACCCATGTGCGCAGTACACATGTACACATATACATATACCAGCCATAGAAAACACCTCATGAAATATCACCACATATAAAATATACATATATATAACTCTAAGCTCCGAGCACCAAAATCCACACCGGTGACTGAGAATACACAAAAAAATAAAGTCCCGAATCACGGGTGTTACAGAAAAGTTCAGAAGTATCGATTTCAAATCTCAGAATGATTTTTCTGATCTTCAATCTGATATTGAGAATCTCAGAAAAATTAATTCTAATCTTGAAAGAGACTTAGAAAGATTAAGGGATGCTAATGACCTTTTGTTATTTGAAAAACTCGATCTAGAAAATGACATTAGCATACTTAAAGATTCTGAAGTCAAAACAGAACATGTTTTAAACTGTTCAGAACATTGTGATGCTTCTGAAAGATGCTCTGATCTTTTAAAAACAAATATCTTTCTGAGAAAAGATTTAGAGAAGTTTGTTAATGGTTCTGAAAATCTGAAAAAGATTTTAGGGTCTCAAAAAGCTTATTTCGATAATAATGGTATTGGTTATGTTCCTGAAAATAGATTTGGAAGATCCAAAACTACATTTCAGAAGCATGCGAGAAAAACAGAGTGCTTGTACTGTTTGAAAACCAATCATAAATTCGATGATTGCTTCTTGTATAATTCCAAAAGGAATCATGATTCTGATGACAGAAGCTTTAAGAAAACTAACATGAAAGGATCCAAACGAGTTTGGATACCTACGGAATATATGAATATGATTGCAGAAGTGCTTAAACACCAAATCCATGGATCAAAGAAGATGGTATGTGGACTCAGGCTGCTCAAGGCATATGACAGGGCAGAAAGAGTGCTTCATCCAACTTAAATCAAGGAACAAAGGTCAAGTTAAGTTTGCTGATGGTACATGTGCTCAAGTAAAAGGTATTGGTGATGTTGGTAAGACATCCAAACATGTTATTAGCAATGTATTGTTGGTAGATAAGCTCACACACAATTTATTGAGTGTAAGTCAATTTTGTGATCTTAATTTGAATGTTCTTTTTGATAAGTTTAAAGTTCAAGTGTTTGATCCTAAAAATAATAAGGTAAAATTTATAGCAAATAGGATTGGCAACACATATGTTTTGTATCTAGATGATTTAGACTCTCAAAATCTAAATTGTTTATTGTCTTTGGTTGATGACAAATGGCTGTGGCATAGAAAGCTAGGTCATATCAACATGAGATTGATTTCTGAAATCTCTAACAAAGAACTTGTAAGATGATTACCTAAGATTCTCTACACTAAAGATAAAACTTGCAATGAATGTGAGAGAGGAAAGCAAACTAAAACCTCTTTCAAACATATTTCTGATGTTGCTGCTAAAAGGCCTCTAGAGCTATTGCACATGGATCTATTTGGTCCATCTAGAATCACTAGTCTAGGAGGAAAGAAATATGTGTTTGTAATTGTTGATGATTACTCTAGAATTTTTATTTTTATTTTTAAGAACATGAAAAAGTGTCGGACAAAATACGGTGTTCACAGTTGCCCCTCTTTACTTGGTTTTTATTAAGAGTATGAAAATTGTCAATTTTCATCTCTTGTGATAAATAACAAGTAAAGATATGAATTCGTATTTTGTACGGAAATGACAAAAAGATGAACTTGAATCAAAGTGATGTGTGATATGACATTGTCCATTTTGTGACCTATTGATGGATGTCCCAAACTCATCTGAATGATAATTACCCATGAATGATAACAAATGATATGGAATGTCTGATTTGCTGAATAGTGAATGCCAGTCTGCTGAAAGTAAATGCTAATTTGCTGAAAGATAAATGCTAATTTGCTGAAAGATAAATGCCTGTTTGCTGAAAAGTAAATGCCAATTTGCTGAAAAAATAAATGCCAGTTTGCTGAAAGTAAATGCTAGTTTGCTGAAATGTAAATGCCAGTTTGCTGAAAGTAAATGCCAGTTTGCTGACATGTAAATGCCAGTTTGCTGAAAAGTAAATGCCAATTTGCTGAAAAGTAAATGCCAGTTTGCTGAAAAGTAAATGCCAATTTGCCGAGAGAAAATGACTGTTTGCTGAAAGTAAATGCCAGTTTGCTGAAAGTAAATGTCAGTTTGCTGAAAAGTAAATGTCAGTTTGCTGAAAAATAAATGCCAGTTTGCTGAAAGTAAATGCCAGTTTGCTGAAATGTAAATGCAGTTTGCTGAAAGTAAATGCCAGTTTGCTGAAATGTAAATGCCAGTTTGCTGAAAAGTAAATGCCAGTTTGCTGAAAAGTAAATGCCAGTTTGCTGAAAAGTAAATGCCAATTTGCTGAAAGAAAATGCCTGTTTGCTGAAAGTAAATGCCAGTTTGCTGAAATGTAAATGCCAGTTTGCTGAAAGATAAAATCTCTTCACAGTGGTATGTGAGGGATGTTGGTTGCTAACGCTAACAAATTTACGTGATTTGAAGAAGTATCTCTAAAGTGATGCATGATTATGGGAAGGTGCATAAGGTGATTTTAATCGAGAGATAAATGTCCCTTGATGTGCGTAATTTTTTGAACTATATCTCATTTGCCCCAGTATAAGATGTTTGTTACATTGTCCTTTCAAGAAAACTTCGATCTGATCCCATTCCGAGTGTTGTTACGATGACCTAGAAATTTAGAATGACGAGTCTGCCAATTGTTCTTTGACTGTGAATCACATTAATCATCTTCAATGTTTTTTCTTTTTCCTTGATGATATTGGTTTCACGGGTCTGCCACCCATTTTGAATCTTGAACCTTTATTTGTTTTACTATCCTTTTAAGTCATGTCAGCTGTTAAACTTTCGACTATACTTAAAATAACGCTATGATTACGCATGCACTGATATAGGGTATTGTAAAGGAGAAAGAGGGAAGAAAAGAATGAAAGAAAAGAATTTGGACATGAAATGAACATCAAAGGCTGTAGATGAAAGTGAACAAACAGCAAAAAACCATTTCATTGAGTAACGGTTACATTGGACTTGAAATTCCGAAAATTAGACCCATTATCATGTCTTGCTCAAATTGCCCCAGTTTAGCTGTCTAGGTAGGATAAGTTGCTCCTTCAAGGGAAGTATCTTGCTCTTACTTTTGCCTAGACCGCCCTTTCGGGTTTTCAACCTTTTTTTTTTTTTAGGCAAAGTATTTTTTCACGACGTCTGAATTAATTGGCTTCGGAAGTACTTGTCCTTCCATATCAGTCAAGATCAAAGCCCCTCCTAAAAAGGCATCTTTTACAATGTAAGGGCCATCATGTGTTGGTGCCCATTAGCCTCTATTGTCCTCTTGATTCGGTAATATTCTTTTTAGGACGAGATCCCCGGGTTGAAATATTCAGGGTTGCACCTTTTTATTAAATGCACGAGCCATCCTTCTCTGGTACAATTGTCCATGACAAATTGCATTCACCCGCCTTTCTTCGATCAAATTTAATTGTTCATATCTGGACTTAATCCATTCAACTTCGTTTAATTCTATCTCTATTAGGATTCTCAAAGATGGAATTTCGACTTCCACAGGTGTTACCGCCTCCATCCCATACACTAATGAGTAGGGAGTTGCCCCCGTTGAGGATCTAACTGACGTGCGGTATGCATGCAGCGCATATGGCAGCATGTCACTCCAGTCTTTGTAGGTGACTACCATCTTACTCAAAATCTTCTTGATATTTTTGTTTGCAGCTTCGACTGCCCCATTCATCTTAGGCCGATAGGGGGACGAGTTGTGATGCTTAGTCTTGAATTTCTCACAAAACCCTTTAACATCTGAATTGTTGAAATTTGTTGCATTATCTGTGATGAGTCTCTCTGGCAAACCGTATCTACAAATGATGTTGTTTCTTAAGAATTTCACCACCACTTTTCGTGTTACATTAGCGTAAGAGGTTGCTTCTACCCATTTGGTGAAATAATCTATTGCTACTAGAATGAACCTGTGTCCATTTGAGGCTTTGGGATTAATCGGCCCTATGACATCCATGCCCCACATGGCGAATGGCCATGGTGATGAAAGGGTATATAGTGGTAATGGCGGGGAGTGAACTTTGTCAGAGTAGATTTGACACTTGTGGCATTTCTTCACGAACTCAATACAACCCTTTTCCATTGTGAGCCAGTAGTACCCATGTCTGAGGACTTGGCGAGATAGCGTGTGCCCATTAGCATGGGTCCCACAAATACCCTCATGCACTTCTGAGATGATCGAATTAGCTTCTGTCGCATCCACACATCTCAATAGAACACCATCATGATTTCTCTTGTACAACACGTCTCGTGAGAGGAAGAAAGACATGGATAGCCGCCTGAGTGTTTTCTTATCATTCTCGTTTGCCCCTACTGGATATTCCCTCTGCTTTATGAACTTCTTAATGTCATGAAACCATGGTTGGCCATCTAATTCTTCTTCAACATTGGAGCAGTATGCAGGTTCCTTCTCAATCATGACTTGTAGAGGTCGAATATCTACCTCTAGATCAAGCTTAGTCATGGCAGCTAATGTAGCTAATGCATCTGCAAATTGATTATGATCACGAGGCAGGTAATGGAATGTAATATCTTCGAACTCTTCCTTTAGACCGGTGAGACATTGGTAATATGATAACAACCGGTGCTCTTTAACTCTCCATTCTCCATTGACTTGGCAAATAACCAGTGCTGAATCCCCATAGACTTCCAAGTGTTGCACACCGAGAGATATTGCGGCCTTCAGACCCGCTATGCAAGCCTCATATTCTGCAGCATTATTGGTGCATTGAAAAGCAAGTTTAATAGCGATTGGAAATTGCTTTCCATCTGGGGAGATTATAATTGCTCCAATCCCATTGCCATGTATATTAGCTGCCTCGTCGAAGTACATTTTCCACATAAGCTCTCCTTCTGCTTCACTTTCACCTTCTTCTTTAACGACAGATACAAGACTCTCATTAGGGAATTCGAAATCCATGGATTGGTATTGCTCGAGAGGGTTTTCAGCGAGATGATCAGCGATAACACTTCCCTTTACGGCCTTTCTAGTCACACACTTTATATCAAATTCTGCCAGAGCGACTTGCCATTTGGACATCCTCATGGAGATATGTGGACTTTCAAATATGTACTTGAGGGGGTCCATGCGTGATATTAACAAGGTCGTATAGTATAACATGTACTGACGCAACCTCCTTGTCGTCCATATTAGTGCGCAACATGTTTTCTCAGTGGCCATGTATCTCGACTCACAATCGTTGAACTTCTTGCTCAAATAGTACACTGCCTGTTCCTTCCTTCCAGACTCATCATGTTGTCCCAAAACTGCGCCCATAGAATCATGTAAGATTGTTAGGTACAAAATAAGGGGTTTCCCTTGTGATGGGGGAACCAAAAGCGGTGGATTTACCAAATAATTTTTTATTTTCTCGAAGGCTTCTTGGCACTTATCATTCCAACTTGTTGGATTGTCCTTCTTCAGTAGTTTGAATATCGGCTCACATGTATGTGTCATGTTGGAAATAAACCTTGCAATGTAATTCAGACGTCCCAAAAAGCTTCGAACCTCTTTTTCTGTTTTGGGAGCTGGCATCTCCTGGATAGCCTTAATCTTGTCTGGATCGACTTCGATGCCTCTTCTGCTGACGATAAACCCCAACAATTTTCCTGTAGATGCTCCGAAAGTACATTTTGCGGGATTCAGACGTAGTTTGTACATCCTGAGTCGTTCGAACAACTTTCTAAGAACTACAACATGGCTTTCTCCTTCTTGTGATTTTGCGACCATGTCATCCACATATACTTCCAATTCCTTGTGAATCATATCATGGAAAAGCGTTACCATGGCTCGCTGGTAAGTTGCACCGGCATTCTTTAGTCCAAATGACATAACTCGATAGCAAAACACCCCCCACTGTGTGATAAATGATGTCTTTTCCTTGTCTTCTTCTGCCATAAGGATCTGGTTATAACCACAGTACCCATCCATAAAGGAAAAACGATGACTCCTTGCTGTATTTTCGACAAGGACATCGATGTGAGGTAGAGGGTGATGGTGTGAGAGTCTCTTTGGAGATTCTCTTAAAGCTATAATTTCAAACCCAAGAGGGGGGGGGGTGAATTGGTTGGTAATTTTTTCTTTGTATTTTAAAACATCTGAAATTTTGCAATTTGATCAAGCTTCTCAACTTGTCAAGAGTTAGTTCCAACTCAGAAATTAAAATCAAACACAAGTAATTAGAATGTCAAAGTATATATGCAGCGGATTACAACCAATTACTCAAATCAATTTTCGCACCAAGCTTCTGACTATTCACAGTAATCAATCTTCTGAATTAATTTCGATTTAAAACAATTTCAAAATATGAAAATCAATTTCAGAATTATCAATATCAAAATCAGAAGTAACAAATTAGCAAAAACAACTCCAGAGAATCCAAGCTTCTGAACTCAGAAGATTCAGAAACAATTTCAGAAATATCAAGCTTCTGAATTCTGCAACAATTTTTTTCAATCTTCTGACTTCAAGAACTTGACTCTTTAATGCCAATTTGACCAAAACCATTTATCAAGACTTAAATCCACATACAAACATATGATTCAAAATAGTAAAGCACTTAAAACATGTAAGAATCAATATCAGAATTATATCAGAAGTATCAGTCACAATCACAACAAATTGCAGATTTTACAAGATCAAGAACACAAAGCTTCTCACTCTGTTTTATTAATTTTTTCTAAATCAATCTCAATTCTGATTTCTTTTATCAATTCTATATGTGTTAATCTTGTTAACACAATCAAAATTAATACACTAAATTACTTATATCACAAAGATTAATTGTTTCACAAGATTCTTTAAATTTCAAAACTCAAACAATTTTATGAATGCAAGATTTAATATGTATGAATGCAAGAGTTAAGGGTAAGAAATTGGACCGATTTTTATACTGGTTCGGCTTAAAGCATGCCTACATCCAGTTCTTCAATCCTTGGGAATTGAGTTCCAATAAAACTTGTCTCAAGAATACACAAGAATTCAATACAAGATATATTTTCCAACCTTCTCAGGTTCGCCCACTCCAAGATATCCCCTCTTGACGATTTCCTGCCTTGATGTACCCCTCAAGGACTTTTCAGATCTTTGTATCTTGATACCCAAGCAATCGAACTTGTCTTCCAAGAATCTGTCCTTTCAATCTATCGAGTTTTCGCAGCCTCAACCATCTTGTTGATCAATCCCAGATTCTTTGAATATGAAATCCCTTTCGATTCCAATATGATCAGAACATTATTTTGATCCTTCTCTTCTCCTTGATTCTTTCTTGATGATCAATATTAGAACATTATTCTGATTTCACCTTGAGCCTTTTCTTTCTTGAGTTTTCTTCAATGAACACAAAGACTCTTTCTCTCTCTTTCTTCTTGCTGTGTATTTTCTCTCACTACTCATGTGATTTTTCTGATTATGATTTCTATCTTCTTGTGTTGTATATGATTTTTGAAACCCAACTCCCTTATATAGTTAGCTTTAGGCTTTCAACAAATTACAACAGCCTAAACAAAAATAAGCGGGAAAAGAAACTAAGTAGACAACACCTATCTAGATAGACACTTAAGCATATTCCCCTTTCTTTAAAATCTGCACGTGACAGCACCTATCTTTAGTGCTTCAAGCTTCTGAAAATTTTCAGTTCCTTCTCATGCTTCTGAAGTGACCTTCCAAGCTTCTGAAATGTTTTTCTATCTTCTGAAATTTTTCCCAAGCTTCTGAAGTATTTATTGCACGTTGCTCTAGTGTGTGTTACAAGATTATACATTATATAACCTATTACAACACTAATCCTATACAATGCTTCTCAAATAAAATACAACTATTACATTTTAAATCCTAGAAGCATCTACACAACACTCACAGTGGTTTACCTATTACATCAAGCTTCTGAGCTAATCAAACACATCCATTGTTGCTTCTCAAACTAAAGTTAAATTAGTTTTGTTATTATCAAAACCAAATGAGAGTTTACATTAACAATCTCCCCCTTTTTGATGATGACAAAACTCATGTAATCTTTCAATACTTTCTCAGATTTTTAGAAATGAAAACAAGTATTGATTTGAGTTTCAAAATCATTTTCGCAAATGAATTTTCCAGAAGTATCAGATTTGACACAACACTTTTCAGAGGCATCAAAATCAATCTCAAGTTTGACACAATATAGCATATATCATATCTCATTAGAGATGCATATAGCAGCAGATTTAAGATGCATGTAACAAATTTCAGATTTATGTAACTCCCCCTACATGTCATATCCATATAAGATAAAGAATTATATCTTTTCCTAACCTTTACATAAAGTCAGAACTATCAGATATGAAAGTCAGAGGTATCAGATTTCTAGACTTAAAAGTCAGAAATATCAGTTCAAATCATACAAGTCAGAAGTATCAAGACAACACCCAGAAGTATCAGCAGTAAGGTCAGAACTATCAGTTCAGGACCTATAAACTCCCCCTCTCTCAAATACTTTTGAGAAGGATTATATCCATCCATTAAGAAGAAAGATTACATCAATCATTCTCCCCCTCTTTGTCATAATCAAAAAGGTTAAATAGATACAATGTTGAGTCTATTTCTTAGATAAACAAACCTATCTTCAGCTAGTGGTTTTGTGAATATATCAGCCAAATTATTTTCAGTTTCAATGAATTTCAATTCAATGTCACCCTTTAACACATGATCTCGAATGAAATGATGTTTGATATCTATATGTTTAGTTCTAGAATGTAAAACTGGATTTTTTGCTATACATATGGCACTTGTACTATCACATAGCAAAGGTAAAGACTTGTACCTCAAGTGATAATCTTCCAATTGGTTTCTTATCCACAATAGTTGCTTGCAATTAGAAGAAGATGCCACATATTCAGCCTCAGCCGTAGATAGTGCTACTGTTTCTTGCTTGTTGCATGTCCAAGTTACCAATTTATTACCAAGGAGGCAACATCCTCCCGAAGTGCTCTTTCTTTCCACTTTATCACTAGCAAAATCAGAATCTGTGTATCCTACTACATCAAAATCATCTCCTTTCTCATAGAAAAGACCAAGATTAGTAGTACCTTTAAGATATCTAAAAATCCTCTTTACTAATCCTACGTGTGATGTTTTTGGTTTAGATTGAAATCTAGCACAATATCCTACACTAGACTTAATATCGGGTCTAGATGATGTTAAGTAAAGCAAAGAGCCTATCATGCCTCTATATTCGGATTCATTTACATTCTCATCATTCTCATCATGTTCAAGTGATTGTGAGCGGTGAATAGGTGTAGTCATAGCCTTACAATCTAGCATATTGTATTTTTTCAATAACTCATTACAGTACTTAGATTGATGAATGAATATACCCTTTTCAAGTTGTTGAATTTGAAGTCCCAAGAAGAATCTGAGTTCTCCCATCATGCTCATTTCAAATTCCTGTTTTATCAACTTAGAAAAATACTCACAAAGACTTGGGTTAGTAGAACCGAAAATGATATCATCCACATACACTTGCACAATTAACAAATGTTTATCTTTATGTAGGGTGAACAAAGTACTATCCACTAAGCCTCTTTTGAAACCATTTTTCATCAAAAAGGCACTTAGTCTTTCATACCAAGCTCTTGGAGCTTGTTTCAACCCATATAAAGCCTTGGTTAGTTTGAAAACATGATTTGGATATTTTTCATTTTCAAAACCGGGGGGTTGCTTGACATACACTTCTTCAGAAATATAACCATTTAAAAAGGCTGATTTAACATCCATTTGATACAAAATAAACTTTTTGTAACAAGCAAAAGATAGCAATATACGAATGGCTTCTATCCTAGCAACCGGAGCATATGTCTCATCATAATCAATGCCCTCTTGCTGAGTATATCCCTGAGCCACTAATCTAGCCTTGTTTCTTATCACCTCACCATGTTGATCTAATTTGTTTCTAAAGATCCATCTAGTACCTATGACAGATTTTCCTTTCGGCTTCTCTACTAAGAACCACACTTTATTTTTCTCAAATTGTTCTAATTCCTCTTTCATAGCATCTAGCCAAAACTTATCAACTAATGCATCAGCAACATTATCAGGTTCTATTAGAGACACAAAGGCATTAAATGATCTTCTAGTACAAACACCATGTGAAGTTTCACCAATGATCAGATTTTGATCAAGTGATTTCAATTCATTTTTGCCACGATTTATATTTCCAGAAGTATTATTATGAGGTGTATGGTTAGAAGTTACCATACGAACATCAGATTCTGGTCCTAGCATCTGAGAGGATTCAGAATTCTGATTCTGCAATGCTTCTGAGTTATCGCTGGGCGATGCTTCTGAAGTCTGCCTTTCTGAAGCTTCTGAAATCTGCAATTCTGAAGCTTCTGAATTCTGCAGTTTTGTTGCTTCTTAGTTCAGATTCTGAACTTCCTTTGGATTAATGTTCACTTCCTCAATTTCATTTTCTTCAATCTCAGAAGTATCTTTGACATCATCAATCTCAGAACCTGCAAAATCTCTTGAACACTCCTTGAAGGTTATGTGAATAGACTCTTCAACAGTAAGAGTCCTCTTATTATTAACTCTAAATGCTTTTGAATTTAAAGAGTATCCTAGAAATATTCCAAAATCTGATCTTGCCTCAAATTTATCCAAATTGTCTTTTGTATTCAAAATGAAACAGTCACAACCAAAAACATGGAAGTAGGAAACATTTGGTGTTTTGTTAAACCACAATTCATAAGGTGTCTTTTTGAGAAATGGCCTAATAAACACTCTATTTTGGATATAGCAAGATGTATTTACAGCTTCAGCCCAAAAATGCTTTGCTATGTTTCTTTCTAACATCATAGTCCTTGCCATTTCTTGTATACTCCTATTCTTTCTTTCCACTACTCCATTTTGTTGAGGAGTTCTAGGATTAGAAAAAATGTGAGATATACCCGAATTTTCACAAAGACTTCTAAATGAATGGTTTACAAATTCTCCTCCATTATCACTCTTTATGGTAGAGACTTTGTATCCTTTTTCATTTTGAACTCTTTTAAGAAACACTTGGAATTTTTCAAAAGTTTCATCCTTTGATCTTAGAAAGAAAGTCCAACAAAACCTTGAAAAATCATCAACAATCACATACACATATTTCTTTCCTCCTAGGCTAATAGTTCTAGATGGACCAAATAAATCCATATGTAAAAGCTCTAGAGGCCTTTTAGTAGCAACATCAGCAATATGTTTGAAAGAGGTTTTTACTTGTTTGCCTCTCTCACATTCATCACATGATTTATCCTTGTTATAGAGGATTTTAGGTAAGCCTCTTATAAGATCTTTAGATGATATTTCAGAAATTAATCTCATGTTTATGTGACCTAGCTTTCTATGCCAAAGCCATTAATCATCAACCAAAGTCAGCAAACAATTAAGATTTTGAGAATCTAAATCATCTAAGTATAAAACATATGTGTTGCCAATCCTATGTGCTGTGAATTTTACAGAATTATTAGTGGGGTCATAGACTTGAACTTTGTGCTTATCAAAAGAACATTTAGATTAAGGTCACAAAATTGACTAACACTTAATAGATTATGTGTAAGCCTATCTACCAACAACACATTGCTAATAACATGATTGGATGTCTTACCAACATCACCAATCCCTTTTACCTTAGCACATGTACCATCGGCAAACCTTACTTGACCTTTGTCCTTTTGTCTAAGTTGGATGAAGTAGTCCCTTTGTCCAGTCATGTGTCTTGAACATCCGGAGTCTACATACCACCTCTTCAGATCCATTGTCTTTGTTTTCAAGCATCTCTGCAAATAGCTTTAGTTGAGCTTTAGGTATCCAAATTGTATTGGATCCTTTGGGGTTAGTTTCCTTGGGAATTTTTGATTTAGAATCATATTTTCCCTTGGATTTATAAAGCCAACAAGCATCAGAAGCATGATTGGTTTTAGAACAATAAAAACACTTTGCCCTTTTAAATATTTTCTTAAAAGATTTTTTATCCTTTGGAAAGTTGTTTTTAGGAACATAACCAATACCATTTTTGTCAAAATAAGCAATTTGTGATCCTAAAATCATTTCCAGATTTTTTGTGCCATTCACAAATTTTTCCAGATCATTTCTCAAGAGAATATTGGTCTTAAAAAGATCATTGCACTTATTAACAAGCTTCTGAGTTTCTGCATCAGTTTCAGAAGTATCGCTAGCTTCTGAATCTGAGTTATCAGAAGCTTCTGACTTGTCTTTAGAATGCTTAAGATTGCTAATATCATTTTCCAAATCTATTTTTTCAACTATCAATAGATCATTAGCTTCTCTTAACCTTTCTAAATCCCTCTCAAGATCCATATTAATTTTTCTTAATTTTTCCAAATCATTTTCTTCATTAGAAAAATCAATATTGGATTTTGACTCAATGCTTCTGAAATTTTCCAGATCCATTATTAACTCAGAATTGATTTGTTTTTTACAATCAAGATCATGCTTTACTTCAGAGAATTTTTTCAAAACTTTTTTATGATTGATCTGAAGCTTCTCATAAGTATGTAATAAGGAATTGAAATTAGACATAAGTTCCTCGAATGTTACCTCATCTTCAAAGTCAGAAGTATCAGAATCTGAGTGATAATCGGCCATGAAGCATCTCATCCGCTGATCCTTCTCGCTGTCGCTATCTTCTGAAATCTTATCTTCTGAGATTTCAGAGTCTGATTCTAATGCTTCTGAGATTTCAGAGTCTTATGAGATAAATTCGGCCATGAAACACATGTTTGAGACTTCATCATCTTCAACATCAGAATTATCCTCATAACTTAAAGTTGCTTTATACGCCTTCTTCTTTCCTTTGTTCTTGGAAGATGCATCTTTAAGCTTTGGACATTCCGGTTTAATGTGCCCCTTTTCATTGCAATGATAGCAAGTGACTTGATCAGATTTGTTTTTGTCCTTCTTGAAAGAGTTTGGATTCTTCTTACTCGAACTCCCCTTTCTGAACATTCTTCTGAATTTTTTGATGAACAAGGCCACTTGTTCCGGATCAATCTCTAAGTCATCTTCAGAGGATTCATGATCCGATTCAGATTCTGAATCTGACCTCATTATCAATGCCTTTTTCTTCTTCTTTTTCTTGGACACTTTCAATGCCGTGTTGTCCCTAAAATGGTTAGTGCTAGCAATATTTTGCAATTCTATCTCATGCACTTTTAGAGATCCTATTAAAGCATCAAACTTTAAAGTTTTGAGATCCTTAGCTTCTGATATTACTGTTACCTTCGGCAACCATCTAGAAGGCAAGCTTCTTAAAACTTTTCTAACAATTTCATAATTAGGCATGTTATAGTTCAGATCCCTAAGTTGATTAATGATGCTAAGAAGTATTGTTATCATGCTATCAATAGATTCATTTTCATCCATCCTAAATTGTTCATATTTAGATCTAAGCATGTCAATCTTAGTTTCTTTAACTTCATCTGTTCCATCATGCAACAATGCTAACCTATCCCAAATTTCTTTGGCTGAGCTACAACTAATAATCTTGTCATATTCACTTTTTGTCAAAGCACAAATGAGTAAGTATTTAGCTTTAGAATTTAACCTGACCATTTCGTTTTGCTCCTTTGTCCATTCGGCTTTTGGAATCGGCTTTGTCTCAATGGAACCATCAACCATCACTTTTGAGGATTGTGGAATCTTATTTGCAATTTGATCAAGCTTATCAACTTGTCAAGAGTTAGTTCCAACTCAGAAATTAAAATCAAACACAAGTAATTAGAATGTCAAAGTATATATGCAGCGGATTACAACCAATTACTCAAATCAATTTTCGCACCAAGCTTCTGACTATTCACAATAATCAATCTTCTGAATTAATTTCGATTTAAAACAATTTCAAAATATGAAAATCAATTTCAGAATTATCAATATCAAAATCAGAAGTAACAAATTAGCAAAAACAACTCCAGAGAATCCAAGCTTCTGAACTCAGAAGATTCAGAAATATCAAGCTTCTGAATTCTGCAACAATTTTTTTCAATCTTCTGACTTCAAGAACTTGACTCTTTAATGCCAATTTGACCAAAACAATTTATCAAGACTTAAATCCACATACAAACATATGATTCAAAATAGTAAAGCACTTAAAACATGTAAGAATCAATATCAGAATTATATCAGAAGTATCAGTCACAACCACAACAAATTGCAGATTTTACAAGATCAAGAACACAAAGCTTCTCACTCTGTTTTATTAATTTTTTCTAAATCAATCTCAATTCTGATTTCTTTTATCAATTCTATATGTTTTAATCTTGTTAACACAATCAAAATTAATACACTAAATTACTTATATCACAAAGATTGATTGTTTCACAAGATTCTTTAAATTTCAAAACTCAAACAATTTTATGAATGCAAGATTTAATATGTATGAATGCAAGAGTTAAGGGTAAGAAATTGGACCGATTTTTATACTGGTTCGGCTTAAAGCATGCCTACATCCAGTTCTTCAATCCTTGGGAATTGAGTTCCAATAAAACTTGTCTCAAGAATACACAAGAATTCAATACAAGATATATTTTCCAATCTTCTCAGGTTCGCCCACTCCAAGATATCCCCTCTTGAAGATTTCCTGCCTTGATGTACCCCTCAAGGACTTTTCAGATCTTTGTATCTTGACACCCAAGCAATCGAACTTGTCTTCCAAGAATCTGTCCTTTCAATCTATCGAGTTTTCGCAGCCTCAACCTTCTTGTTGATCAATCCCAGATTCTTTGAATATGAAATTCCTTTCGATTCCAATATGATCAGAACATTATTCTGATCCTTCTGTTCTCCTTGATTCTTTCTTGATGATCAATATCAGAACATTATTCTGATTTCACCTTGAGCCTTTTCTTTCTTGAGTTTTATTCAATGAACACAAAAACTCTTTCTCTCTCTTTCTTCTTGCTGTGTATTTTCTCTCACTACTCTTGTGATTTTTCTGATTATGATTTCTATCTTCTTGTGTTGTATATGATTTTTGAAACCCAACTCCCTTATATAGTTAACTTTAGGCTTTCAACAAATTACAACAGCCTAAACAAAAATAAGCGGGAAAAGAAACTAACTAGATAACACCTATCTAGATAGACACTTAAGCATATTCCCCTTTCTTTAAAATCTGCACGTGACAGCACCTATCTTTAGTGCTTCAAGCTTCTGAAAATTTTCAGATCCTTCTCATGCTTCTGAAGTGACCTTCCAAGCTTCTGAAATGTTTTTCTATCTTCTGAAATTTTTCCCAAGCTTCTGAAGTATTTATTGCACGTTGCTCTAGTGTGTGTTACAAGATTATACATTATATAACCTATTACAACACTAATCCTATACAATGCTTCTCAAATAAAATACAACTATTACATTTTAAATCCTAGAAGCATCTACACAACACTCACAGTGGTTTACCTATTACATCAAGCTTCTGAGCTAATCAAACACATCCACTGTTGCTTCTCAAACTAAAGTTACATTAGTTTTGTTATTATCAAAACCAAATGAGGGTTTACATTAACAGAGGGAAATTATCTTTTGGGCTTGCTTTGTTTAAATCCCTATAGTCTACACACATGCGGACTTTCCCATCCTTTTTCGGTACAGGGACAATGTTTGCTACCCACTTAGGGTAGAGGGGTACTTATAAAAAGCCAGCATCGAATTGTTTCTTAACCTCCTCTTTGATTTTAAGTGACATCTCTGGACTCATTCGTCGTAGCTTTTGTCGTTTGGGCTCAAATCCCTCAATTAATAGGATTTTATGAGAGACAATTTCAGGATCTAACCCTGGCATGTCCTCGTAAGACCAAGCAAAGACATCCAAGTACTCCTTAAACAACGGGACCATTTCTTCTCTTTCCGGGTTGTCAACAATTTTAACTTCCCATTTGTTTTCGTCGTTCCCTAAATTAATAGTTTTGACAACCTCATCATGTGGATTTATACCCTCTTCCATTGAGTTTATTATTTTAGCAAATTGTTGACATAATTCAGGGTCTTCTTCTTGTTCCCGTTCATTTAAGTCCGTTGTAACGCAATAATCAATTAATGGGTTTTTGCAATTTTTCGTAATGGAAAGAGATCCCGTCGAAGAGGACTCCCTGGAATAAAATAAGGGATGAATAAACACGGAAGGCAATAAAAGAAAATGGATTGTCAAATGAAATCACGCGTAATCATAACATTAATCAAAAGTACAAGTCAAAATGTAAAAGCGTTCATTGCTCAAAGAAAAGTAAATCATTTAATGGTTCAGATTCCCAATTGTCTAATGCCTCCGAATCTTGGCTAGGGTGGATCTGTCGAGCAGAATTTGAAGCCTTTTGTATGACATTGACAGTATCTTCTTCTCCTACCCTCGATGGTGGCAGGAATGTCTCGTTGATGTGTGGGATCCTTCTGATTTCCAATGGCGACTTTTCCTTTCCATCAAACCCTAACCCAAGTTTCCCCGGATTTTCAGGCAATGAAATTGCATGCTTGATCCCTTGCAGACGACTCCCCAACCCTTTTCCTTCTTTGAAACCATTTTTCTGCATCATTTTGATGACCACATCATTTATATTCATCTTGTCATGCTCCACTATCTCAAGGTTTTGTAATGAGCTATCAGGAGCATTTTCTGCACAGTCAATGTAAGGGATTGTCACAGGTTTTGCAAGAAGCACCACTTCTTCCCCTTTTACAGTTACTAGTCTTCCGTTGTTTATATACTTCAGCCTCTGATGCACTGTAGATGGAATTGCACCAGCTTCATGAATCCAAGGTCTTCCCAGTATCATCGTGTAGTCTGGCTCAATATCCATTACATCGAACTGAGTATTGAAGATAGTAGGACCTATTTCCAATTGAAGATGAATGTCGCCCATGAATTCTCTAGCTGAGCCATCGAATGCTTTTGCAATGGTCCCTTTTTGTTCGATCTTTGACGGATCCACAGATAGTTGTTGGAGTGTGGAGTAAGGGAGAACATTGAAGGCGGATCTCGAGTCCACTAATACCTTTGCTACGATATAGCCTTGACACTTCAGGGTGATATGCAGTGCCTTAGGACGTCCAGCCTTGCAAGGAAATATTTCTTCATCTGTGAAAGCTATAGTATTTGCAGCCTTAATTGCATTTACTCTCCCTTCTACCTTTTCTGGGGTGATGTCCTTGGGCACAAAAGCCTCATTCAGGACCCATTTCAGTGCATTGCGGTGTGCATCTGATGTCATGATTAGAGAGAATAGCGAGATTCTTGCAGGCGTCTTCTTCAATTGTTCTACCACATCATACTTACTTTGTTTCATTATTTTGAGAAATTCTTCATGCTCATCTTCCGAATTTTTCTTTTTCTCCTCTTCAATTGGTTTTGTTTGGGGAACAACTAGTTTATCTGGAGTGTAGAATCGTCCACTCCGAGTAATTCCTGCGACGTCGGCCGTTATTCCAATTACTTATGCGTCAAGTTCTTCGTTGTTTCTGGGTCTGATGAGTGGGTCGTAACACTCATAAATTTAATTATTTTTAAAACCAAGTTCCCCTAATATAGTTTAGTGGAAACCAGGGTCGTCTCTCACAAGGCATGGCTAAGAGAGTAATACACGAGACTAGTTGTCTGACGGTTTGTCACAATTGGAGGTTTTTGTGTGCAAGATAATTAGATTGGAATAAAAATGGAAATAATAAAAGCAGCGGTTTATGGGGGTGGAACATTCATTAGGGTGTCAATCATTGGCTACAAAAGAATGCATGAGTTGATTAATTACGTCGGAGTTAGATCTAACTCCTTTGTTGTGATTCTAATGATTAACTTCCTAGAATGGGATTAATTAGTGAGATCTCACCTTTAGTTCCACTTTCAACAATTATTAAAGCCAACCACATTAATCTAATTAAAGAGACTAATCAGCCAATTATTTACTCATTACCAATTCCTAATATGTCATGCATCAATTAATCAACTAACACATAAACATATGCCCAAGAATTAGCCAACTCAATCGAGTAAGCCAAGACAAAGGGTTAAACACACAATTTAAGATCTCAAATTATATGTTAAGGATTGATAATGAAAACTTATGCAAAATTAAGAACAAAGCCTCAAATTACCACAATGATGTTCACACCCACATAAACCACCAAGAAAATTAGCTACTCATGGCAATGAATTAAAAGACAAGAAATTAAATGCAAGTTGGCAAGATGTGAAAACGAATAACTGGACTAATAGTAGAAAGAGTAACTTACAAAACCAAAAAGGGCTGGACGAATAACGTTTGAAATGTAAAGATGGAGCTAGAGCTAAAACTAGGAAAACGGAAATCCTAATGGGAAAACAAATAACTCTAACTCTGGAAAGAAAATAGGGATTGAAGAAGTGATAGTAGAGATGATAGTAAAGATGATGTGTTTCTGATGCATTAGCCTTCTTTAAATAGAGTGAGCAGTCTCCAAACCTTAGCTAATTGGGCCTCCAACTCGTGCAGATTAGGGTTTCTGCTGTGACAGAGTTGCGGCGCGGCGCTGGGGCGCGCTACGGGCGCTGGAGCGCCAGCGTTGTGCACGTGACTGGTTTACATGAGCCACGCGCGCTGGGGCGCGCTACAGGCGCTGGAGCGCTCGATGTTTGCTCTGAAATCCACTGCTCCGCTTCTTGCTCAGTTCCTGATGTCTACAGCTCCAATAATACCTGTGACCTGCACTAAAAATATGAAATATCCAAGATCAAGTGCAAAGGTCATCCTTGAATTGTAAAAACATCATAAAACTTGTTATTTTAGCCTTTATTTCTATTAAGCTCAGATTAATCTCAAGTTGAATTAAATACAATAAAGAGGCCAAAATAGAGCTAAGAAGTGCATACAATCATCCAAATTAAGGGTATGAAATGTTGGTAAAAACCGCGTTATCAAATATCCCCACACTTGAACAATTGCATGTCCTCATGCAAAAACAATGATTCCAAGCATCTCTCAAAGTATTGGCTAACACATCTAATACCTAAGCTAAGTCCTAAAAGAAAAATAAAATCTACAGATGATAGCAAGTTATTCAAAACAGCACACCTTGGTCAGATTTATACAATACCCTTGACATGTTATCAGTTGGCATCAAGAAAAGAGTATGAGTTAGGAGAATCAATTCATGTTATGCAAAGTTGGTTGAGTTGGCCCTCACCAGTGTGTTTCTCTCTCAATCACTCAGTGTTTTGGCTAAGCACTCAATTTGAATAATTCACACAAGTATTTACATTCCATAAATTTGCTATACTCCTAACGTTGCAATTTTTACAAACATGGTGCATCAAGAGGTCTTTTCAGGGTTGTAACGGGGCTTGGGACAGGTATGGCATATATGGGAAGTGGACTTACTTTCCAAAAAACTAAGACTTCATGGTTTGATCAATCCTAGATGACTTCTATTTCTACAGAAAAGATGGAGAGAGAAGAGATGGACAAAATAGAAATACCCAAGATCAATAACCAATAAATTCTTACAATTCCCAATGTTCCCAAAGATTTTCACATTAATTCCCAGGAACCCAACAACCTTTATTTGCAGGAATTCACATTTTTTCTTGATTTTTCTGTATTTTTTCGATTATTTTTTTTTATATACCTCATCTTAATTCTTTTGGTAATTAAAATGAGGTGGAAAAGAGAATAACAAAGAACCACTTATGTACAAAAGCTACCCTTACAACATATCCCAATATTTTGCACTCTATACCAGTGCTCAATTTAACCCGATTTCCCCACACTTAAGATCTTTGCCCAATAATCAAACCATGTCCTCCTAGTTTCTCAGAGGGGATTTTTCATTGTTTTTCTGTCTTTGGCTTGTAATGAGCTTAGTAACAAAAAAGAGATAAAGGCTCAAATTGGCTACAAACAAATGGAAATTGTGTATGGGTTGGCTATTTGGCTAAGTGGCTTTTAAATGTAAAAACAAATTTATGCCTCAATCACATGCAACATGTATAAAATGCAAGACAAGAATCAAGCAAATTCAGGAATAACAAATACACGTGTGTGTGCTCTCACAGAAAGAAAGTGATAAGTTGATACATGTAATCACATTTAAAGCTCAAATCTCACAGCTAATCCAACCAACCAACAGAGAGAACACAAACAATTCAAACTCATATTATGTTATCATGCCAACATTCTAGGGTTAATTTTAAGGGCAGAGTAATTTCAAACCAACAGGTGCTGTAAAGAAAACTACCCTATCATCTACCTAAAGATACATGAAATGAAATAAAATAAAGGAAAAGAAAAGAAAAAGAGTTAGGCATGCAATATCTTACAAAAGCCAATTTTATCTACACCCTCCCCACACTTGAATGAGACACTGTCCCCAGTGTCAACAAATTAAAGAACAGAGAGAATAGTTTAGAAAGGACCTACGGAGGACTCAATCGTCCTCTGAACCATCATCATCCTCATCACCATCATCTTCCTCAGCCTCATCATCCTCATAATCATCGTCGTCCTCCTCCTCATCGACATCAATAGGAGTCTGGGACTGTCCCGGAGCTCCATAACCGGCGGAGAAGCGCTGGTCGATGTAGGATCGGAAACCGCTCTGCATCTCAGCGATCCTCTGGTCATAATGAGTCTGCATGGCCAGGTACCGCTGATCATGATAGCTCTCAGCCCCAGCGAACTACTGATCGAAGTACTCCCTCATATTGACCTCCATCTGGGTCATCTGTGCAGAGAGGGCATCTAGGGGGTTCCCTGCTGGCTGGGTCTTGTTCTGAGCGGCCGCATCCTTGGTGGCAAGACCGGCGGCAGTGATGGTGGAATGTGGCCCTTGCCACTCGTCGTCAGCGAACTCTGGCACACCACACTGGATAGCCAAAGAGGTGATCAGGGATGGAAAAGGAAGGCACCTATAGGGCTCAATGTGGTGAGCCTGATGCATGGTGCGCTGAATACGAGTGGGCAAGTCTACCTAGTGGCCCTCCATAATGCAGTAGAGGTGGAGAGCCTGATCTGTAGTGAGCTCAGAGATGTGAGAGACTGGGTAGATATGGCTGTAGTAGATGCGGGACCACGATCTGGCCTCTAGGTTGAGCGTGTAGTTCTTCAGAGTGCGGGGGAGCATATTGGCTCCCAATGTCCAGCTGCAACCTGGCAGGCAAAGGCAGTTCTTGATCACGTCTAAGCCCGTAGCAGCCATGGTCTGGATGGCGTCCGGCTCTCCGAATGCATGATTGGGCTCCGGGGCAATCTAAATGTGCGTGGCTATGGTCTCCACGTCTACCGGAATGAACTTGCCTCGGAGGAACACCTGAGTGGCGGTGCGGTCATGGAAGTTGGCATAAAACTCCCGCACCCATGTGGTGTTCGCCCTGACGGGGGCACTGAGCAGGTAGTGGGCCCACCCCCGCCTCTCAATCTCTGCCACCACCATGTCGAGCCGTCCTTGGCCCTCGTCATGGAACTGATACCCCAATTCAAAGAGGGGTTTCCTCTTATGAATTGTGGCCTGAAAAGCCATCTCGGCAGTGACGTCGAGGAAGCGTGCGGGGTCGTGAGGCTGATCGT
This sequence comes from Aeschynomene evenia, assembly GCA_013621005.1. Taxonomy (NCBI): domain Eukaryota; kingdom Viridiplantae; phylum Streptophyta; class Magnoliopsida; order Fabales; family Fabaceae; genus Aeschynomene; species Aeschynomene evenia. Next base: position 9,064 of record RYYW01000089.1, on the reverse strand, counting down.
AGGAGTGATCATCCTCCTCTGTGGTGCGTACCCTCTTCCCCTTACCGCCTCGGGTTCGTGGTGCCATGCCTGAAAAATAAGAACAAGACAATTGAGTTCCAGTATACAGTCCAGTTCTATTGGCTAATGTCAATTCTAATCATGCCATAAACAAATGCAAATGCAAAACAAAGTCTACTATAGCAGTTAAACATGTCTAATTCTAGAAAACAGTAAATAACAGCTTTCTCGGCCCAAATTATGCAGCAGACCGGCGCCGGAGCGCGTAGGGCGCGCTCGAGCGCACGATCTGCAACGGCACGAAAATACCTCGCGCTCGAATGCGTATAGCGCGCCGGAGCGCGCGAGGGTTTCGGCGACAGTAGTAACAACGCAAAACAGTGCAAACAACATCCGAACTCCAATTTTCTCAACATTTTCTCAACATTCCAACCGATTAAATCACTAATCATGCAATACTAACCGATTAAATCTACCCCAAACAATCAAAAATCACATTGTCCATCAATCATTCAAACAAAATCGGATTTCTACCAAGAACAACGAAAAGATTGAGTTTTAGACCAATGTACCTTGATAGGATTCAATTAAATGACAAGATGAATGAATGTATGGATGATTTTTGAGAGAAAAAGGTGAGAAAATTGATGGAGTAGGAGGAGAGCACGTTGCCGCCGCTGGAGCTGCAATAGGGCAAGGGTTGCAGAATGACTCTGCGATTTGGGCGTTTAGGGTTTTGAAGAACCCCACTCGCGCTACAGCGCGCCGTCCAAAACGCGGCGTTTCATTTAAGTGCGTTGCGCGCGCTGAGGTGCGTATTTGGCGCCCGGGCGCGGCCTCCTGATGCAGAACCAGTGTTTTACTGCTATAATTCCTAAAATGCATTAACTATCCTAATTAATTTAAATGCATGCAAAAATTTAAAAATGCCAATAAAAACAAAATACAGAAAATAAAATACGGAATTGAAATACTGGAATTGAAATACGGAATTGAAAATACGGAATTTAAAATACGGAATTTAAAAATACTGAAAATTAAAGAAAACTGGTGGGTTGTCTCCCATGAAGCACTTTGCTTTAACGTCCCTAAGTTGGACGGTCGACCGTTTTGAGGCTACTTTGGTCCAGAGTTGTCAGCACCAGCTGCTCCGGTCATGATGTGGATGGCACTCACATTCCCCTTGGGATTGGGAACTGTTTGAGATGGGATCTGTGAGTTGCCAGCTTGTTCACAGGCTTGTGTGGCCGGATTTCCCCTCATTTGATTGACTTTATTCTGCAAGTTCAGCATCATCCTTTGTTGCTCCATGAGTAGCTTCATCACATTACCGATTGTTGGCTCGTTAGAATTCGGAGGTGCAGGCAGAGCCAATTGTTGCGGTGGTGGAGGCAAGGCCATTGGAGCCTGATATGGAGCTTGGGGTTGCCTTTGATGAGGAGGTTTGTACCGAACCTGTTGAGGTTGCTGCACTTGTTGTGGTTGTGGATTGTTGTTCCACCTCAGGTTCGAGTGGTTCCTCCAACTTGGGTTGTAGGTGTTCCCCGTAGGTTGATTTTGTGGCTGAAATTGAGGTTTCCCGGGAAAAGTGTTTGCAGCTGCCACCACTGTTGCCTCTTCTTGGAGATGTGGGCATTGGTCGGTTAGGTGAGTCTCCAAAGAGCATATCCCACACACCATTGCTTGGCTTGAGGTTCCCGGTTTTGCTTGGTTGATGGCCAATTGCTTCATGAATGTGGCAATCTCATCCAGTTTTTGGTGTAGGCCACCACTCTCCTGTTGAGCTACCTCATTCACCCCTTTGGTCACAGCGGTTGCCCTTGTGCCAAACTGATGTGAGTTCACCGCCATGTTATCGAATAAGAGCCTAGCTTCCGCCAGAGTCTTGTCCATCAGGGCCCCGCCACTGGCAGCGTCGATCATGCACCTGTCCATACCCGTCAGACCTTCATAATAGTATTGGATCAACAGTTGCTCAGAGATCTGATGGGTAGGACAGCTTGCTACCAATTTCTTGAATCTCTCTCCAGTATTCATGGAGAGACTCTTCGTGCAGTTGGCGGATGCCACTAATATCCTTCCTTATGGCAGCTGCCCGTGAGGCTGGGAAGAACTTCTCCAAGAAGATCTTCTTCATGCCAATCCAGGTGTTGACAGCTCCATTAGGCAGGTTCAGGAACCATTGCTTCGCCTGACCGTCCAGAGAGAACGGAAAAGCCCGAAGCTTCACATGTTCCTCGTTGACTCATCTTGGCTTGAGAGTTTCACACACCACATGAAATTCCTTGAGGTGCTGGTGTGGATCCTCTCCGGCCAAACCGTGGAATTTAGGGAGCAAGTGCAGAATAGCTCCCTTGAGCTCGAACTCAATGTCCAACCTTGGGTAGGTAATTCCCAAAGGTTGTAGGCTGAGGTCCGGAGCTGCAAGTTCCTTCAAGGTGGGCTGATAGTCTGCCATAATTGAATTTGGACCTGAAACACTAACAGACAAATCAGAAAGTTCAGGACCGGTGAAAAATAGAGCTTCAAACGGTGGACCTTCCAGTTGCCTCCGAGACTCAATAAACCTTTTCCTAGCTTGCTTTATTTTTCTCAAAGTGTGTTCGATTTCAGGATAAAAAACAGCAAGCTGGGGGTTCGGTTGGAATCGAGTCATGCGCGGCTGCAACGTTGCAGTCGCAGTCGCGTACGTTGCAGTCGCGCGCTGGAGCGCTGTACAGGCGCTGGAGCGCGAGTATCAGCAGCAAACTCAGCTATTCTTGGAACAGCGAGTCTTGGAAGAGTAAAATAAAAAAAAATAATAAACGAAAATAAAATGCAAAATAAAAGAAAATCTTTTTGTTGTTTTTATTTTTGAAAGAAACAAAGAAAAATAAAAGAAAACAGTTATGTACACTATTCACAAATCAAACAACTAGTGAAACTTCCATCGCCATTCCCCGCAACGGCGCCAAAAATTTGATGAGTGAGTCGTAACACTCCTAAATTTAATTAGTTTTAAAACCAAGTTCCCCTAATATAGTTTAGTGGAAACCATGGTCGTCTCTCACAAGGAATGGCTAAGAGAGTAATACACGAGACTAGTTGTCTGACGGTTTGTCACAATTGGGGTTTTGTGTGCAAGATAATTAGATTGGAATAAAAATGGAAATAATAAAAGCAGCGGTTTATGGGGGTGGAACATTCATTAGGGTGTCAATCATTGGCTACAAAGAATGCATGAGTTGATTATTACGCCGGAGTTAGATCTAACTCCTTTGTTGTGATTCTAATGATTAACTGTCTAGAATGGGATTAATTAGTGAGATCTCACCTTTAGTTCCACTTTCAACAATTATTAAAGCCAATCACATTAATCTAATTAGAGAGACTAATCAGCCAATTAATTACTCATTACCAATTCCTAATATGCCATGCATCAATAATCAACTAAAAAATAAACATATGCCCAAGAATTAGCCAACTCAATCGAGTAAGCCAAGACAAAGGGTTAAACACACAATTTAAGATCTCAAATTATATGTTAAGGTTGATAATGAAACTTATGCAAGATTAAGAACAAAGCCTCAAATACCCCAATGATGTTCACACCCACATAAACCACCAAGAAAATTAGCTACTCATGGCAATGATTAAAAGACAAGAAATTAAAAGAAATTAAATGCAAGTTGGCAAGATGTGAAAACGAATAACTGGATTAATAGTAGAAAGAGTAACTTACAAAACCCAAAAGTGCTAGACGAATAACGTTTGAAATGTAAAGATGGAGCTAGAGCTAAACTAGGAAAACGGAAATCCTAATGGGAAAACAAATAACTCTAACTCTGGAAAGAAAATAGGGATTGAAGAAGTGATATTAGAGAGTGTAGAGATGATAGTAAAGATGATGTGTTTCTGATGCATTAGCCTTCTTTAAATAGAGTGAGCAGCCTCCAAACCCTAGCTAATTGGGCCTCTAACTCGTGCAGATTAGGGTTTCTGCTGTGACAGAGTTGCGGCGCAGCGCTGGGGCGCGCTACGGGCGCTGGAGCGCCAGCGTTGTGCATGTGACTGGTTTAAATGAGCCACGCGCGCTGGGGCGCGCTACAGGCGCCGGAGCGCTCGATGTTTGCTCTGAAATCCACTGCTCCGCTTCTTACTCGGTTCCTGATGTCTACAGCTCCAATAATACCCTTGACCTGCACTAAAATATGAAATATCCAAGATCAAGTGCAAAGGTCATCCTTGAATTGTAAAAACATCATAAAACTTGTTATTTAGCCTTTATTTCTATTAAGCTCAGATTAATCTCAAGTTTAATTAAATACAATAAAGAGGCCAAAATTGAGCTAAGAATTGCATACAATCATCCAAATTAAGGTATAAAATGTTGGTAAAACCGCGTTATCAGGGTCCTTTCTCAATTCTATTTGCTTGACTACAAAGCGAGCTGTTTATCCCATATACTGGCACTGATTTTGGAGTGCTAGGTTTGACTGTGTTTCATAGTTCCAAGGGACCGCGTGATTACTATGGTAAGGTAAAGGAGTCACTGCACGTGGAAAGACCTTGTAGATTGGGGTGGTTGATTTAATCATATGGACGCCTTCCTCCTTTTTCCCCTTGATGGGCACCTCAAGTACTCCTAGCTTGATCATCTTTTTTGATAAGAGCTTGAGTGCGGGACAATTCTCAAGATGATGTATGCCTTCATCATTTGAGCAACCGCAAAACAAGCCTATATCATTGTTGTTTATAGTCTTTCGACCGTCTTTGCCTTCCATGACAATCTCGTAGCCTGATCGCCTCAAAGCTTCCACAATTTCTCTAACAGTGAACTTGGTATCCCATATTGTTCTGTTCGTGTCGCTCCCTCATTGATGGCATTTATTTGCCCTCCAGCATGAGGGGAAATGGGCTATTCTTTGCACTTGGTATTTGGCTCTCCTCTAATTTAATGGCATTAGTATCAATTAATTGCTATATTGCACGTCGAAAACCATAACATTCATCGATAGAATGTCCAGGAAAATTAGAGTGATATTCGCACGTCTTGGTTGGATTATACCACTTGGGGTATGGTGGTCCTTGTATCCTTCCTGGCATTGGCTTTATTAAATCGTCCCTACATAAGCATTTGAAAAGTTCACTTTTGTCCATATGGAAATCAGGTAATGGTTGATTCTCCATTCTTCGGGTATTGTTGTTGGTATTAGTCCCTGTTTGGGCTGTATGGGATTGATTGGTTGGTAGCTGGCTGTTGTGTTAGATAAGGTCTTGGCATGGTGAATGTGTTTATTTGGGATTGGTGACATGGTTAATTTGGGGGTGTATGATGATTGATAATAGGGCCTTGTTGGGGTCCTGGTTTTGTGGTGACTAATAGAAAGGTTGATGTCTTGGCTGTGTGGGAGAATCGTTGGACTGTAATTGATATAGTTGACGGTGGTTTCCTTTTTTCTTGAAATGAGAAGCCTTTCTTGATTGGAATCACTTGTATCTCCTGACTCGATCTTTCCATCAAGAATATTCATCTCGATCCTTTCCCCTATCTCCACTAAATCGACGAATTCCTTAACATGTGTGCCCAACATATTGTTGAAATATGGCCTTCTATGTACGGATAAAGTGGGAGCACATTTCTTGCTCCGTCATTGGTGGGACCACTCTAGCTGCAAGTGCTCGCCACCTTGGGCATACTCTTTGAAGGATTCTCCTCCTTTTTCAAACTTTTCAATTGGTCTCTGGTGGGCGCAACGTCTACATTGAATCTATATTGGTTAGTGAAAGCCCACGCGAGATCTTCCCAGCGTTTGGTCGTTGACCGATCATGCCGCATATACCAATCCCATGCAGCTCCGATTAGACTTTCAGAAAAGAAACTAACCAGGAAGTTTTCGTCTCTAGACACATTCCCATCTTTGTGCAATACATCTTTAAGTGCATTACCGGATTTGTGCTTCCGTCGAACATAATAAAATCCGACATTTGGAAATCCTTAGGGATCACTACATTGGGGGCAGCACATAGCTCGTCGATGCCCATTGCCCAAATAAGTTAGGTTCTTTCCAAGCCCGCATGTGTTGTTCGCATGTCTTCTTCTATCTCCTGTTTTAGCTTAGCCTTTGCCATCTCAATATGAGCTGCTCATCTTCCTCTTTTCATGTGGCTCGAACCCTGGCGGGTTTCAACTTCTTAGCTTGGGTCAAGTTTTCGATTGTTTGCTGTTCTAATATATAGCTTCCATGCCCTCAATTTCGGGTTCTTGGGTCCGTTTTCTAGCTCCATAGTCCCTCCTTTGTTCTGGCTTATTTCCAACCCTGGATTTTTGTTGCTTGTCCTTCTTAACCTCGGTTCTGGGTCTGAGTTCGTAGGGTTCTCTGTTGGGATCAGACGAAGTTGACTTTGGGGGCGCAATGTTGGCGATACCTGCAACATAGGGCATTAAGATACAGTAATAAAGAATTGCTTAATAGTGCAGGATGATATCATCTAGTGTATCCTCATCAGAGGATTTTTCATCCATAAGATAAGTATTCCGACGGACAGTAGTACAGGGGTAGTTCGCACACTAGCAACATAGTATCTTGATGTGGAGTAACTTCGCAGGGATTGGAACACAAGAAATAAACTCATTTTATTAATTCAAAGTTTCAGTACATGATGTTGCTTGAATGATAGGCCATTACATTAGAGGTTTTTCTCCTTTTGAACATTTTCACAAGATTCCTTGTGACATTTATGAGATCATGTACTTCCTTCGGGAGATGCAGCCTGAAATTTTGATTAATCTCTTGATCAGCCTTCTCAAAGTGGTAGGCTAAATCCGCAGCGTGATGCTCTAATTGCTTGATCAATCTTGCACGTTCCTCTTCCATTCCTACAACCTTCATGGGCCCAATTCCCTGCTTGCTTCTTCCAAAACCTTCCCGCTTTCTCTGTGTGTTGAAGTTGATTTTGACATTGCTCAAAATTAGCCCATTCTTGGTCTCGTTCTTTTTTCGATTTGTGCCAAGTGTTGGTCAGCTCTTCAACTTTATCTACCAGTTCTGCCCTTTCATAACATTGATCATACAAGCTAGCTTCCAACTCTTCCCTCTGTCGTTTTTCTTGCCCAAGCTTCACTCTTAGTTCTTCGTTTTCTTTTTCTAGTGTTCTTCTTAGTTGTTCTTCACGATCTGCCTTTCTCCCAATTTTTCGTGTTCTTTTTTCATAGAATTTCTTAGTTGGATAGCAGTTCTTTTCAGCCCTTCGTTTTCCTTCTTTAACTGCTCGAGCTTCTCCAAGGATTCTTTCTTTTCTTTTGCGTACATTCGGGCTTCTTCTGCTAGCCTCTTAAGTCTCAAGTCATTGTTCGTTGGGGTGCCTGCGAGCTCATCCTTTAGATGTTCGATCATCTTTGTCTTCTTCTCGCATAGGCTTTTAGCGATAAAAAGTTCTGTGTCTACATCTTCTTTTTGTTTTTCTAGGAGCTCCATCTCAGCCTTCATGATCTCTACCCGTTCAGTCAACCATTAATTATCTTTTTCCTTATACACAATCTTAGGCGTTTCTTGATATATTTTCCTTGCCGCCCTCCATATGGTGTATTCAGCAGTGGTGATCACTAATAGTTTTCCCAATTCATTCCTACCTGCTGTGTGAACATCTCTCCATGCTTCTTGAATGATTCCTGACAACTTTTTTTGTATGATCCCCCTCATTGTCCAAGAAATGGAGGCCTCCTAACTGTTCTTTTCATGGCCTTCTCTGCGTCCAACAAAGTTGTTTGAGCACCAATGCTGGGGTATATGCCACACAAACCTCGCGGACCCATAAGAGGTATTAGAGAAATTCCCGCACTTGTAAATGATATCTCCCCTGTCTCGTCCATACCACGGGCATACCCATTTAAATGATTTGTCATCTGCGTTGTCGAATTCTTCCCTCCATTGTTGCACTTCGAGAACTTTTGTCGGAATAATGTGGAAACTTCGTAGTGGATCTGACGTGCTTTTGATATGATTCCCGAATACATGTGAGTTACGATCCACACATACAAGAGGTGTAAGCAGCATTTAAGTTTTCCTTTTTGTCTCTGGTGGCAAAAACTTAGAGTGAGGAAAGTTTCTGCCAGTATCGTCGGCACAGGGTTTATCTTTTCTTCTCTACGGCAAAGAAAACATCCATAGCAGCTTGGTCTATTATATTTGGAGCAGAAGGGAACAACACGAGTCCAAAGATGCTAAGTGCTAGCACCCTTGCGAAGACGACCCATTCCTGTCTCTGTGCCAAGTCTTCTAAGTGAGCTTCGACGAAAGTACTAGTCACTCCCTTGGAATCTGCATGTCCAGCTAGCTTGATTTGAGTTGTCGAGACTCCTAATAATTCCCCGAATTGTTCCATCACTTTGGTGACTGAGTTATGATACTCGAGGTGAAAATACACTGGAGTGTTCTTCGTCATAGGCCATTTCAACATGCAAGCATATTCTTCGATTGTCGGAGTAATGTCAATGTTGGGAAGTTCAAAGCATCGGAGATCTAGGCTCCAATACCCAACAAGAGCTACGAGGGCAGAAGACTGGACGATTATGGGTAGCAAATCTAATATGGATCCGTATTTCCTTGCGAAAGCCTTCTTGCTTTCTTGTGGTAACAACTGACTCAATTGGTGTAACTTCTGTAGTGAGCTAAGGTTGATTGTCACGTTGAGATTCTTCTTGGAGATATTGCTAGTGTGTTTTACCCCTTCCATCAGCAATATGATATCACCCTGCACTACTAGCCGATCATTTAACTGAATAATACTAATAGAAAGGTAAAAATGCATTATGCATGGGATGCATGATAAAAGTTTTAAAGACGAATTATAAAGGAACATGCTCCTTTGTGTCCTAAACAAGGTAAAACCTAGGGCTGGATAGGACTAGAGGCCACTCTAACTTTGGTGATGTGCTAGAGTCATACTAGTGATGGGTTGAATCTAGACTCCTTATTTATCATGGTTCTCAAGCTGCCTTTATCATGAGATAAAGTCCCGTTCATATGAAATTAGCCACAGGACATAAAGTGTCACAAGATAGCAATTCATATTTACGGTAACA
>RYYW01000088.1:202588-215334 GCA_013621005.1 Aeschynomene evenia | reverse complement strand
AAAAAAAAAGGTAATGATATATAGGTGAATGAAATTATAGAAGAAAAATATAATAGGTGAATGAAATTATAGAAGAAAAATAATAATAGGTGAATGAAATAGAAGAAAGGAATATAAATTTTGGTTTTAGAAAGGGTAATTGGGCATTAAGATGCATTCGAGTTTGGTGGGGGAGAGTGTGGGACATATGAGACCATGGAGCCATTTGGTTGTGGATTCTCCAACAAAAACATTCACGCTTCTAAAGCTATAACAACTACGCTCACACCATCCACCATTCCCCACTAATTAAAAAACCATCATTTTTTAGGTTTTTTCTTTCCACATACTATATATTTCTTTTCTTATTGAAAATAAATACCAAAGACCGATGCAAAGTTAGACCAAAAGGCAAAGGGGAATCCATGCCCCCTGGGATTTATCTTATTAAATGCTGAACAACACCCACTTTTCTTAGACTTTTGCTCCACCCAAACTTTTTTTAATCACCACATTAAAAAAAAAAGAAAGTAGTTGATGATTAAGAGTAGTGCTATTTGTACATACAAAATAGTATGTATAGCATACATATGTTTTGATCTAAGGGTGGAGAAAAGAAGTGTAAGTAATGGAGTGATGTCATATCAAAATTCAAAGGTGATAAAGTAGGTGGAAATCGAATGTATGTAAGAGAAAGTGTATGTACAAATGTCATTATTGATAGAATATTAAACCAAAAAGAACCAAAACTAGCTACTATTCGTACATTTACATTTTCGTATATGATATTGATATTTAATCTCTCACATTTGATTTATATAACGTATAACAGAAATACGTCCAACTTGTATCCAACGTGTGATATCCATATTACAAGATGTATACTATACGTATATATGCTATACGTATAATACACATCATGTAATATAGATAGCACATGTTGGATACGAGTAGTAGGACATATTTTGTTGTGCGTTAAGTATTATTGTATAATATTATTCTAAAGAACCAAATTTCATCTTAGCTTCTCATCAAGTGGAAGTGGAGAAGCTGGATAAAATGGGTAGATTAAGTAATTATGTTAGGTCTGTTCAGATTTGAATTCTCATAATCACTACACGTGTGAGAAGCATGCTTGTGACTTCCACGACAATTTCACTTTTTAATCGGTCTCTTATTTTTCCGTTGAATTTCAAATTAATAATGCTAAGTGAACAATGAAAAATCAGTCCATACAGTCAATGTGTTTATTTTGGCTTTGATTTTGACCCAAATAATCATTGAGATTGTAATTGGCTGAGTAATTATGGCCCAAAATTTTATTTTTATTGGCTGATTGGGCTGATTTGTATTATTTAGGATCACCATTTCAAATAAATGGAGTTAATTTATTCCTTGATCTTTTAAAATCATATTCATATCCAATATCCATCCCTTTTTCATTCGATACACATAGAGCAGTCAGGTAAGTGCCAATTTTAATATGATGAGGGGATCGCTTCCAAAAATCACCTAACATTTGTTGTAATTTTAAGAGTAAACTCTCAAACTGGTACTTTACAATATCAATGTCGGACAAGGTGGTCCTTGACAATCGGAAATATCCTATAGTACACATTACGTATTATGCATAGCCCACGTTAAATACTAGTTTGACGTATTTCTATTGTTCAACAAATATTATTGCTAAGAAATATAGATGCACAAACATGACACATGTTTGCTCACGCCAATATTCGTTGATTTACACATGTATCTGTACGACTACGTACGTATCTTCTGTCTCAAAACAGTATGATTCAAGGCTTTATAATTGCAGTTTTCAATTCTGAAGGCATCTTTGCTTAAAATGGAGATCAACATAGTAGTAAAGCTTAGACATTATTTGATCGTACATATACATGTGTGACGATGATTTATGTATCCCTTAGATGGCAAGAAAAGAGGGATTGGAGCCTTGACAAGGTAGTAAAATATGTAACAACGATGTTAATTAAAGTCAATATCTCCCACATTGATCATCTTTTGCTTGCTCTGTGAGTAGGGCACTGAAGTGGTGGTGGGAGAATTTTTCTTTTCGTAAAGAATGATTCAGTTTTTGAAATGTATATTGGAATACAATAATATTTTTCGTACAACAAAAATATGTTTTCGACAAATATCTAACGTGTGCTATACATAACATTGAATGTGTGCCTAGTTGAACGTGTTTTTACTGTACAACCATCATTATTGTATTGGAATATACAAGTGTGGTTCTAATTATATATGCCAACCCCAACAATTAAGTTATCACACATACTTGGGGCACAACAAAAAACCAGCCAAAACAGCCAACAAAGTTCATTTAACACTTTGTGACCCAATTTGCACTTTTAATCATAAGTATATTTTTAATGAGCTGAGTGATTGTGGCCCAAATTTCTATTTGTTGACTGTGTTGGCTGGTTTTTTGTTGTGCCTCTAGCATTGCTCTTAAGTTATATAGTCATCAGGAAGTATCCATTAATCAAGTATTAATTGAAGGTTCAAACAATATTTTGGATATGAAAAATCTTTAAATTTTTATACTAACTGTCTCACACTTCACGATGTCTACAAACCAATAAGAGATTATTCACCATGATCGATAATTGATAGCCAGATCGGCATCAAAAAAAAATGACAATTTAAATATAGATGTGCCATAAAATATTTATAAATATTTTCACGAATCATAATAATTCTAAAGAAATAATTTATAACTTTTGTTGAAAATATTTGTATGAATATCTTTTGACAACAATTGAACTTTGAGAATATGTATTATTATTGTATGTAGTGTCATGAACAAAAAGAAAAACTTTACATTGATACACACATCCAATGTATTTGACATATATATGTCAACCAACAAATAGTGGTTCCATTTGTAACTGACTTTACATTTCTACTAAGCATTAGAGAGTCCATGATCCAAGCACTACCTTAGTTCTTACACATTATATTACTTGTTTCTTTTGACCAATAAGAAAGGAGAGAATGTTATTAGAAGGGAGCATTGTGCTTGACAAGTGTCAACATGCTATCGCAGCAAGAGTCATGACTCATCAATTAGTTAATCATTTCCATGGTGGTGATGTTCGGGACATGATAAAACTGAAATCCGTGAAGACATAGATGCAAAGAACATAGATACAAAATATATAGAGTATATTATATTTGGATTAAGGTACAAGCTAAGATGGTGTAATTTCTGTTGTATCATGGCCAATTTTACCTCTTTTCTCTCTCAGCTTTTCTAATATATATAAGATCCACAATAATATTTGTCGTACAATAAAAAATACATTTAATTAGTATTCAACGTGTACTATACATAATAATGTGTGCTATATATATAGTACACGTACGTATAGCATACATTCCGTGTTATGTAGAGCACACGTTGGATACTAGTTGAACGTATTTCTGTTGTATGAGAAACATTATTGAAATAAAAGTGATATATATTTCATAATGGATGAAACTATTTTATGACATAATGAAAAACATATGACTATGATCAGAGAAATTAGTAATGTCAATTTTGATCAAAATCTATCTAAAATTCTCACTATGTAATAAAGAATCTTTCTCCATTATAAAATATAATAAATCACTTTTCATTAACATTATAATTGATTTGTGTTGATAACAATATTAATAACTACTTACCCTAAACTGGTATTATCTGGGATGAGGCGGGGGACGGCGACCTACGTCTGAACCAGTCGTATGGCCTGTCGAAGCCCCGTCGACAGGTCCATCATTACTGCCACGTATGTCCTGTGGCGAGGTAGTGTGGGTGACACGACATCATGATCCGAGGCGTGTTGTGATGGCTCGGACTCTGGCTGTTAGTTAGGGTCCTCCTCGGACGCTAGCCTTGGCTCACGAGTCGGGATGTCTGGGATTTCAACGCGCTGGCTTCGATAACTAGAACGTGGCACATGTGTCTTCCTACGCCGTATCACTCTGTCATCCGTCATATCTAATCACAATAATAAAGTTTTCATTCATAAGAGTATTTAACAAAGTATTATAAATTTAGTTGTTGGTTCAAAATATTTAATAAAGTGCTGAATTGAAAAAAAAACCATTTATTCAGAAAGTTCTGGACTTTCATCGCTATCATCTTCCGCATCCACTACTAGAAACTCTCGGATTATCGACGGATCCCCTTAATATCCGTCGATGATTCACTGTATCGACGGATGTATCGACGGATGGTCCCCCACGATTACTTGCTAGTCGGAATTCAAGTATCGACGGATTTAACCATAATATCCGTCGATATTTTATCGATGGATATATCCGTCGACATCCGTCGATATTATTGACGGATGTATCGGCGGATATATCCTCGATAATGTTATTTTAAAAAAATATAAAATTATTAAATATTTGTATCGACGGATACTTATCCGTCGATAATTAATTTTGTCCAAAAAAAATTAAAAAATAATTTCGTTATCGCGGATACGTCCGTCGATAACAGTGGCCGAAAATTTTTTTTTAAATATCTGAATTAATAATATTTAAACTAAATCAAAATTTTATAACAAAACGATCGATAATCTAAATATAATGAAATATCATAATATATATTAATCAATATTTACAAAATAGATAAAATCCAAACACTATAAGTCAAGTCATAAAAAATCCAAAACGTAATGTCTGAACATCCAAAACATAACAATAAAAAAAGTCATACAAAATCCATCGTATCAATGTCACAATCATCATCACCATCATCAGCATCATCTCTGGATGCATCCGGCTGAGTAGGAGGAGTCTGGGCAGGAGGAGGTCGAGGAGTCGGTGTGTGGGCAGCGGCGCAGCAGCAGGCTGAGGAGCAGGCGGTGTCGTCTGGGCAGCGGCAGCAGCAGTAGCAGTAGGAAGCGGAGGTGGTGTAGAATATGCGGGATGTGGATAGCCTGGATGATATGCAGGTGGAGGAGGAGGCCAGAATGCAGGGGGATAAGGCGGAGGGGGATGATGATACTGTGGGGGAGTGAGAGGGAAGGGTGATGGCTGGGAAGGTGGTGGTGGTGTAGAGACGCCAGCAGCAGCCGATGATGACCGCCAGCCGCAAACATCCCGTAATACTGGGACATCTGGTCTCTGAGCTGCCTACTGACCTCCGCAGCAATCTCCTGCTGTCGAGCGGTCCGCTCCTGCTCAAGCTGCGCCTGCAGCACCTCGACACGGGTCTGTAGCTCCAGGTTCAGATTGTGAACCCGGTCACGGACCTTCAGCGTCGCTGCTCTCGCCTGAGACTCCTGGTGCTGTAGCAGCAGATGCGTGGGAGGAACGGGCAATGGGGTTCGCGACCACGCCCCGCCCGTATATGCGGCCCTTGTAAGGGCTGCCCACAACCTCGGTCCACACGCCCTCCTCATCGACGGGTGGGACGGACTCACCAGGCTGTGATGCCTCTGCCAGCTGAGTGCGGACCTCATCCAAGCGGCGCGTATAATCAGCCTACAATGAGAAGAATACATAATCATTTTAAATGGAATACATAATCATATTAATTGAATACATTTATACAACTATGATGAAATCACTTACATGAGTGCGCTGCGACCGCTCGTCTACCCACGTTGTCTTGTCACCCTTCCTGGTGTGCGTCTCCCTGGACAACTCTTCCTGCGTGGGTGGTCTTCAGCTCTGCTCTGTAAGTTTAAAACAATTGAAGAACAAAACATTAATTAATCAATTCATATATAAGAAACATAAAATTAAATGTATTGCAAATTACATACAGCCGTCTCTAGTGGAGTCCACAGAGCGGATCCACAAGGAAGGAGCCACCTCATGAGCCTGCTAGCCTTGGCTTCCCGACTTGGCTTAAACCTTGGAGAAGACCAATACTCTGCAGCACACGGTGGTGGGCATCTGAGAGCCACTTGCTGGTCATCCTTACCATACGGATCCATAAGTACATGTCACGAGCCTCTTAGCTGCCCGATGGCAGAAGGCACGGTACAGTACTGGATCATCGGCAGGACTAATGGTGAAGTGAGCTACAATATATAGACAAATTTAATTTGTTAGTTACACAACATAATAATTACTAATTACTAAAATTGAAGAGTTCATATTACTTCCACTCCTGATACCATCGCGCCTCTCCTCCTCGGTCAACTCGAGAAATACCGATCGGCCTATGATACATTTCTTATCGTGGCCGGATCTGGTGAGTGCCGAGGTGGCAGAACAAAACTACATTGTTATAAAGAACAGTTTCCATTTATATAATAATCACTTTACATATTTTATTATAAAAGATGACATTTATAACAACATAAATCATATACCTTAGACCGGATGGATCCGGTCTGATGGAGGGAGAGGACGTGTATCTGAAGCTGCTGATGCAATCTGACCGCCCTCATTACTGCCCCAATGTCATGTGGGAGGCAGTAATGGGTGATGATGGTCCCCCAGCAGCAGATGGTGATGGTGATGGTGATCGGAGGTACTGGCTCATAGTCTGGGTCTCTCGTCTCTGGCTCGGTCACGACAGGGATGTCATACAACTGAACACCCCGAAAGATAACCACGAGCTGGGCGGCGGTCTCCTCGCCCTCGATCTCCTCGACTCTGCCACCCCTACCCTATCATCATCTGTCATATCTATTCACAACAATACAAGTTACTTTTCATTAATTAAAGTGTTTGACAAAGTATCTTAAAATGAGGTAGTGTTATTGAAAACAAATTGAATTGTAAAAACCATTTATTTAGAAAGTTGTGGACTGTCTTCACTCTGTCTTCGTATCGTCACTGTCAAGTTCATCTTCTTCTTCGTCACTACCTTCAGTGGAGTCATCACCCTGACTTATTAGTTTTGGCGAGACCATGTTAATAATGTCATCTTCACCAGTATCATCGTGTAAAGTAGCAGGGACTCCTGTATCTACAACCACCCTTGAGCACGTGTAACTCGACTGGTAAGCTATTTCATCCACATTACACTTCAACTCTGCCCCTAGGTTGGTTGTGAAAACAACCAACCACTTATTCTGCACTCCTCGATACTTGTGTAATACACTGCGACATTCTGTGCAATGATGAAAGGATATATGCACCAAATCGTCGTGTATGGTTAACCTCAATATGTCGTAATCAGCGGCTTGCGTGTTCATCAGGATGCTAGGGATATACCACTCACAGCTAAACAAGACAACTTCTTGGCGTTGGGTCCTCACAACATATCCAACTCTAAGACTTGTCTGAGTACCCCGTACCAATTATTCTCCCCTGTTCCAGCATCCCTCGAACGCATACTCCACTATTTTACGTGGTCTTCTCACGACCCAGTCTAGGGTGTGAAATTTATAACCATTCACATGGAAATTGGCCACGAAATTGTTACATTGGTGGACCCCAAGCTAAGCTTTTATATGAGGATTTGTGACATTATTGTCATGATTGAGCACCTACATACGTAGGAACAAGAGAATAGAAGGAAAATTTTGAATTTATGTTAAGATATAAATCAAGACTAATAGTACGAAGATTATAAACTTACGAACGAGTTGAACCATTGAGGGAATTGGTCAAGCGATATGATCTGAATGTTTGTTCAAAAATCTGTGACATTAAGTAGAAATAAAGATTTTAATGACAACATTCACTACTATGTACAAAAACATTATTGAAATGATGAATTAGATATGTCACTACGTTCTATAAGTGTCCACCTCATCACAGATGATGAGAACATGTAGGTGCGCTGCATGCTTTCTCTATCATTCAGCAATAGTTTGTGGGTTTACCGGCACCACGTCCAGGTTGATTAAACACAGACAAAGTAGGCAGATATGAAGTTTCACCTCCATCATCATTGCGGCCTACTGCTGTTCTTCGAATGAACATGTGGCTCAAAATAAAATGATCAGAAGAAGGACGTCTCCTTTGATAAATAAGCTTCACATATTGACCCTTCAACACGAGCTCGATTCTTGACAGTTCTCTAAAGTCCCAATATTTCTTCAAAGGGGTACATCCATCATATTGAACCGCCCACATACTTTCACTCATAAGCCAAGTGCACAGGTAAATGTTCATTGAGTCAAAAAGAGGGGGAAATATCGTTCCAACTTGCACAAAATTACAGAAATATTTTGTTCCATTACTTCCAAATCATGGGACCTCAGTGTGGTAGAACAAATCACGAAAGAACAAACTAAGCTCGTCAATGGTTCCACACATGTAAAGGTAACTCTGAAAGGCAACTGGAAGCAAACACTCCATAAACACATGACAATCATGACTTTCATCCCATGGAACTTCCATGCGCAACATCCACACACCTACGGAGGTTGGAAGCATATCCATCTGGCATCTCACTCTTGCACATACACTGGATGCTCTGCCAGGATTAAAACAAGCTTGCCTCGGCTTAACAACGCGACCATCACGTCTCTGTAAATGTAGCTCTGGTCGTCGACATATTCTGTTAAGTCTACTCTTGCTTGACATTATCCTTAGTCTTGTCACTGTCATAACAGTATTCATGATGTTATCACAACATTCTTCTCAACATGCATGACATCTAGACTGTGACGAACAAGATTATCTTCCAATAGGGTACTCCAGAATATGCTCTGCTAGTCCAGTTATGATCCACACCATAACTGGAAACTGACTACTTTACCCAATTCGGTTACTTAGGCAGATTTTAACTCTGTCCCAGACCTGTCTTCCAGTAAGCCTAACAGGTGGTTCTCATGTTCAACACAGTTTCGCTAAACTCATACCTGTTATTCCTAAATCATGATCATTGGCAAATCTCTATGACACAAACATGAGTTCTGCCGCATTCTTAATGTAAGGATTTTGTATCTCCATGCAAATAGGGCAAGCTAGCTTCCCTGTGTCATCCACCAGAAAACATACATAAGCAGGAAGTCATTAACGTCCACATCAGAGCGGCTCTTAGCATGAAATTTCTTTGGTGGCCACATCATAGGTCAAGACCCCATTGTGCCACAACTGCTTCAATTCATCTATGAGTGGTTGGAGGAAAACGTCAATTTTAGCTTTTGGATTATCAGGGTCTGGAATTACACATGTTTAAACATGTACAGATCTTTCATGCACATCTCATGAGGGAGGTTGTAAGGGGTAACAACAACAGGCCAACAAGAATAAGCTTGTTAAATAAGTTATTTGGCGTGAACCCATCTGAGCAAAGCCCTAATCTAACATTTCGCGGATCATTTGCAAATTGAGGGTGACACCTATCAAAATGCCTCCAAGCTTCACCATGAAAGGGATGCGTCATTATCCGTCACTTCTCCTATTCTCATAATGCCACCTCATGTGAGGTGCAGAGCTCATAGAGGCATACAAGCGTTTTAACCTAGGGATTAGGGGAAGATAGTGCATCCTTTTGTTGGGAATATGCTTATACCTCCCATTACCCGCTCTTCTAGGTTTGAACCTGGGGTCTGGCAGAATTTAAATTCAACTAATTCAATATCCTCCTTATAGTACAACATGCAACCGTTCATGCAACAATCAATTTTCTCTGATTTCAACCAAGTTTTGAAACTAACTTCTTTGCCCTATAATAGTCCCTAGGAATTGCCTCTGGTCGTGGATTAGCATCACTCATTAAAGTAGCCCATTGATCAAAAGCACTTTGACTCTCGTTTGCTCTGACTTGATAGACAACATCCTAACTGCCACTGACAACTCAGAAAGGGCTGAACCCTCCCAAATGGGTGTCTTTGCAGATTCTAACAAAGAAAAATACCTCTGCGCTTCAGGATTTGGTTCCTCCTCTCTGGGTTCATTATAATCTTCATCATGTTGCCCCCCAAAGGCATCATGGATCATTTCCTCATAACACCCACGATTATCACCGCCCCAATTTAAATTACGATCCCCATATTGTTCACCATCAAACCCACTTGAACTACCTCCGACAAACTGATCCTGCTGTACTGACATTGACTCGACTTCCCCATGGACTGTCCATACATAATAATTATCCATAAATCCCTTTTTGTACAGGTGAACCTTAATCGTGTCAACATCATAGAAAAACCTACAAACACACTTGGCACATGGACACTTGACTTTTCCCTTAGACCTAAATTGTTCAGACATAGAAGCAAACCCCACAAACTCTTCAACTCCAGCATAGAATTCCGGCTTAATTCCCCCCTATTCGGGTGTAACCTATCATACATCCATGATCTATTTGTTGATGACATTGCCCTTGAATATTGGAGAATCCTAAAATGAGAAGTTTAACTAAGGCTTATTAATAACAATTTTTTAGTTAATCTAAATTCACCATTAATACGACACTAATGATTTTTACAAATTTGTTAAATTTTTACTCAAACATAATTTCGACAGAGTTTCCCTTAGTTTTAGATAACTTAACAACAATTATTTAATTTCTCAAAATTTTTACTTCACAAAATTTTGACAGAGTCTCCCCTAAATTTTAAACAAATTTTCTCATTTAATTTTACAAAACAATCAACCAGTATTGCCGGAGTTTAAGGACCGGTCTCAGACTAAGTCATCTACCCTAAGGTTTTGCAACAATAACAACAGAATCATATCATTAAATTAAAATTAATAAATAATATACCTAATATAAACGTAAGCTCCTAAAAACTGTAAGCTCCAATCGCCCGAATATATCAACAACTGTTCTCATATATATCATTTAAATAATATATTTGTTACGTTATTGAAAAATTACTTACTTTAAATAACATATAAGTTTGTTAAATCTATCTTTTTGGAATAACGTTTTCTATTATTGTTTAAAACAGTTTTCCTTTTAAAAAAATTAATATATTTATTTTTAAAAAACAAAAAGTTTAACATATTAATTTTTTTAAATAGAAAAATAAAAAAATAATAATAAATACAATATATAAAAATACCAAAACAATGAAAAATTAAAATTTAAAAAAATACCTAATGGAAGACCAAGAGATGCTTCCTGGCGGCGTGGCAGCGGACGGTGGCGACGGGGTGGCAGCGGAGAAGGCGGAGAATGCTATAATGAGTTCTCATTAGAGACCTCAAACAAAAATTTTTAAACCGATTAAAATGTAGAGGACAGAGAGACTAACCTGTTGGCACTTCCCGAAGGGCGAACGGGCGGCGGACGGTGGCGGAAACGGGGGTTTTTGCGGCGGAGAGAGATAGAGAGCGGAGAAGAGAGAGAGAGAAACGGTCGCGAAATGAGGAAGAAGGAGACGCTGTCTCCTCATATTCGCGGATTATCGACGGATGGTTTAAACCATCCGTCGATATTATCCCTCGATAAAGGGCACCCGATTTAATGAAACGGTGCGTTTTAGTTTTCGAGGGATGAAAGCATTCTTATCCGTCGATAGTTGTCATCTAGGGTTAGGGTTTAGGGTTTATCGGCGGATATTTAATCTTAATCCGTGATAACATCAACATGTCCAAAAAAATTTTTTTTGAGCGGGAACAACTTATCGACGGATATTTTCTAAAATATCCCTCGATAAATATATTCGTTGATTAAAAAATCCCGCCAATGTTGTATCTGTCGATAAATCCGCCGATAACCTTGTAAAAAACATCTATCGATAATGTCGGTCGATAATCCGATAGTTTCTAGTAGTGATCCTCACTCATTAACGAGTTATCTTTTTCTTCTTTTCTCTCTGTTTGGGTACTTAAACATTGATAAAAATGGGGAAATACGGACTGTTTGATTTTTACCATAGTCAGTCATTTTCCTTTTCATCCTTTCTTTTGTACTGTTATATTGATCTATTTTTTTCGCTTATGTACTGCTATAGTAAAAAAATAACTAATGCAACAAAATTTTAGAATCATAATTATAATGACACATTTTTAAGCATAAAGATGAAAAATATTTTAACTATTTTGGTAACATTTTGATTCCTAAATATGTAAGCTCCAGAACCCTTCTGAGAGAATTAAGCATAAATTCTCTTAGAGTCATGAAAGTTTAATGATAACAAGGTAAGCCATAAGTATAAATTTTACTTAAGGTTTTGCTAATATGTGCGCTAAGTGTCTCAGAAAGCTATAAATTATTGCAATGCCATGAGCAAAGACCAAGACAAAACATCAAGTAACCTCGAGATCAATTGATAAAATCATAGCGCCAAAGATATCAGAAAGGATATCTCAGAAGCGCAGAAGGTGAAAACATGCTTCTGAGGAAAGAACACTGTCGCCTCAGAAGGGTCTCAGAAGACCTCGCGACTAGTAGTTCTCAGAAGGGTCTTCCCTCAGAAGGTTAGCCTCAGAAGTCCGTACAACTCTTAGAAGGATGGACTCAGAAGCAACCAAGTGTCTGGACTCAAGGAAGTGCAAACAGACTCAGAAAGCTCGCTACAACTAGCCAAGGAAGTGGGAACACGCGCACTGTGCAGTTCTGAAAGTTCCTCATTTTGCGCTGACTGTAGCAGGGAGCCGTTCTGAAAAGGACACAGCCACATAAGCAAAGTGAAAGCTTCTAATTTCGCGGCCCTTTGATGCCTATATATATGAGTTCAATTCCAAAGCAATATGACGAAAACTCTTGCACTAAAACTCTTGATTAAACGTGCCAAAACTCTGTTGAATTGAAAATCATTTTGCGAAAACTTAGAACTTTCTCAGAAAGACAATTTTTACGAAATTGTTTTTTTAACTTTGCAAAATCTTCTAGTTCTGAATTGGTGTAAATTCTTACATTTGTAAGTTAATCCTAG